>JAUMHM010000078.1:37450731-37463050 GCA_032362435.1 Melikaiella ostensackeni | reverse complement strand
GAGTAAAGTCAGGCTGAAACATTTCACGCAATCAGCACTAGCTGAGCATCAGATCGAGACAGGACATAGGATTTTATCTGACAAAACAACCGTCATAGCAAAAACATACAATATTTTTCCAAGAAAACATAGAGAAGCAATCGAAATCTTAAAATGGCGTTGGAATTTCGTCGTTCTGTCAGGCACATGCAAAAATGTCGGAAAATCATGCAAGAATAGATTTAAAAAATTCCATAAAAAGGGTAATTTTCGGAAGGCCATAATTAAAATTAGGAAAATTAAAATTAGTCAAATAATTTCGGTGCTATTAGAGCTAGAGCATTGTTTTTTAGATGTACTCAAAATTGGATTTCCTTTGGATAATTTACTGTCAACTTTCAGACGCAATGCAATGAAATTTTTTTTTTAATGCAATTTTAATGCAATGCTCAGGAAATGAGTTATTTTGGAAAATGAGAAATTTTATTTAAAAAATTGATGTTACACAAAATTTCATTAAAAGGGTCATATTCAGAAGGCCATAATTTCGGTGCTATTGCAACTAGAGCAAAATTAAGTCTCCGTTAATTAATATAAGTGGTAATTTGCACATGCAATGCTCCGGAAACGAGTTATTTTGGAAAACGAGAAATTTTTTTTTAATTGGTGTTACACAAAATTTTATAAAAAAAGGCTCATATTCAAAAGGCTAAGATTTCGGTGCTATTAGAGCTCGAGCAATGTTTTTTTTATATCTACTCAAAATTGAGTCTCCTTTAATTGATTTACTAGCAACTTCCACCTGCAATGCACTGGAATAAATTATTTTGGGAAATCAGAAATTTTATTTGAAAATTGATGTTACACAGAATTTTATAAAAAAGGGCCATATTCAGGAGGCTATAATTTCGGTGCTATTACATCTAGAGCAATGTTTTTTTATATCTGCTCTAATTTAAGCCTCCTTCAATAAATTTAATGGCATCTCACACCTGCGATGCTCAGGAAATGAGTTGTTGTGAAAAAAGGAAATTTTATTTTGAAAATGGATCTTACACAGAATTTCATTAAAAAAGGATCATATTCAGAAGCCCATAATTTCGGTGCTATTGCAGCTACAGCAAAATTGAGTCTCCGTTAATTAATATACTGGTAACTTCCACCTGCAGTGCTCCGGAAATGAGTTATTTTGGAAAACGAGAAATTTTATTTCAAAAATTGTATTAAATAGAATTTTATTTATAGAAAAGGTTCATATTCAAAAGGCTACAATTTCGATGCTATTGGAGCGAGCGCAATGTTTTTTTTCAATCTGCTCAAAGCTAAACCTCCTTTAATTAATTTACTGGCAATTTTCACCTGCATTGGTCAGGAAATGAGTTGTTCTGGTAAAAATTAATTTTATTTTAAAAACTGATGGTTTCGTTTTGATCATTTTCATTTTGATGATTTTTCATTTAAATTATTCGCTCAAAATTGAATTCTGAGGGTCATAACTCCGAAACTTTTATAGATAGATAATTCGATTTTTTTTATTTTACAGGAAATTTCGTACACTTTAATTCTTGTTTAGGTACTCGGAATGAACTGGAAAGAAGCAATTTTCAGAAAACAAATTTTTCCCTACCTTTTTGACAATTTTTCAAAAATATTGAAGCGTTTCATTTCTCGTAAAATATTCAGCTCCTGCAGCACTTTTTTTGGATAATAAACTGAATGGTTCAAGCCCATGAAATTCCACTTATGACTTATTTTCATGAAAATATGTTGACTAACCTCTTTAAGAGAATCAAAAATAGCGTTTTCTCAAAAAGGGCTCAGGTTAATTTTTTTCTTTTTGGGCTCAAGATGATAATCAGAGAGAAACCGTAATATGCAAGCCCTTCTGGATTGAAGTCAGTGGAAACCCATCGTGCTTCTTTCCGTTTAAAAATTAGATCAACCCCTAAAATTAGTCGAATTAATTTTAAAACTATTTTTCAGCCCTCCTCCTCCAGAAGATGGATGGTGAACAACTTCCACAACCAGAATGCTTGAAAAAATAGCAAATAAACTGCCTCTTCAATGACTTGATTTTTAATAAAAAATCAAAATAGCACTATGCTACGAACGGATTACAATTCTTATAATAAAATATATCAGTTACAATCTGCCTTAAATAAATTTAACATCCATAAGTTACTAACGACTACACATTGATTTAGATCATACAATATTTTTGTAGAAAATATAATCAAAATACTTATTTATTCAGTTCAGTTAATAATAAATCTATCATCAAGGAACGTAAAGTTTGAAAAAAAAAAACATAAAATTTGTAGTGCGTAGACATGATCTTTTTATATACAATTGTAGATAAGCAATAATCAGCGTTTGATAATGTAATTTAATTCTTCAAGAATATTGTATTAAATAAAAAGAATTTTCGTTAAAGAAATAACTGCAGGACTTTTTCGTAACTTGTCTCCACCTTGGGGGCCGTCCATAAACTACGTTACCAATTATTGTTATTATTATTGATCTATATTAGGTATAAACTATTTTGTTGAGAAATTGTCGTTTTTGGTAAATTTTTAAGCTTCGTGGCTGAGATTCATTCTTTTTTGTGAAAAATGCAACTACATGGTTGAAAATTAATCGGTTTTAATTGAGGATTTAGCTGAATAGTTGAGAATTCGTCAATTTAGTTTGAATTTAACTGTGTTTAGTTTTGAATTGAAATCTTTTTCGGTTGAAATCTTAACGTTTCGTTGCGAATACATCTTTTTGGTTGAAACTTAGAATACTTCGTTAAGAATTCATTTTTTTGGTTCGAGATTAATTTCCCAGCTTAAATTTCCAACTATTGTGTGGAAAATTCGTTTCATTTTTGGTTGAAAATTGATCTTTTTTAGTTGAAAATTCAACTTTCTGGATGAAAATTTATCCATTTTGTCTAAAAATTCAACTATTTGGATGAAAACGCATGTATTTGGTATGAAAAACGTCTTTTTTGGTAGAAAATTAATCTTCTTAATTAAAAATTCATGCTTTTTGTTTAAAAATGCCACTTTTGAAAATTAGTTTGTTTTGGTTGAGGATTCAACTATTTAGTTAAAAATTAGTCTTTGTGGTTAGATTCAACTGTGTCCAATTTCAAATTGAGATCTTGTTTGGTTGAAATATTAAGTATTACATGTTTCGTTGCGAATTCATCTTTTGTGGTTAAAAAAACAACTAATTGGTTACAAGTTGAAATACTTTATTAAAAACTCCTTTTTTTGGTTCAAGATTCATCTCTTTGGTTAGAAACTTAACTATTGTATTGAATATTCGTTTAATTTTTAGTTAAAAATTTATCTTTTTTAGTTGGAAATTCAACTATTTTTTTGAAAATATTTTTTTTATTCGTCATTTTAGTTGAAACGTCATCTCTTAGGTTGAAAATTCAACTATTTTGTTTGAAATACGTCTTCTTCAACTATTCCATTGCTGGTTAAAAATTTATCCCTTATGAGTTGAAAATTTCACTGTTTGGCAGAAAATTCATGTATTTTGTTGAAAATTCGTCTTTGTGGTGAATTGATCTTTTTTGTTGAGGATTTGCCTATTTGGTTAAGGAATCAACTATTTTGTTGAGGAATAGTCTTTTCGTGAAATTCGTCCGGTAGAGAAGTCGTTTTTTTGTTCGCTGGAATTTAATTTTTTCAACTGAAAATTTAACAATTGCATTTTTAGTTGAAAGCTTATCTTTTTTAGTTGAGTTTTCAACTATTTTGTTTAAAATTCATCTTTCTTGAATGAAAATTGATTTTTTTGGTGAAAATTCTTCTAAGTATTCCGGTTGAAAAGTCAACTGTATTTGAAATCTTTCGACGGTAGAAAATTCATCTTTTTTGTTAGAAATTCATCTATTTTGTTGAGAATTGAACTATTTTGTTAAAAATTCGTCTTTCTTCGTTGTATTCAACTGGTTGAAAATTCGTTTTTTTTCGTTGAAAAGTAATTTATTAAACTGAAAATTTAACTATTCAGTTTTTGGTTGAAAACTTATGATTTTAGGATGAAAAATCAACTATTTGGTTGAAAAATTAATCTTTTTTAGTTGAGTTTTCAACTATTTTGTTGAAAATTCATCTTTCTTGAATGAAAATTGATTTTTTTGGTGAAAATTCTTCTGAGTATTCCGGTTGAAAAGTTGTAAAAGTTTGGTTGTAAAAGTTGTTGTTGTTGTTGTCAAAAAATTGTAAAACATTCGACGGTAGAAAATTCATCTTTTTTGTCAGAAATTCATCTATTTTGTTGAGAATTAAACTATTTTGTTAAAAATTCGTCTTTCTTCGTTGTATTCAATTAGTCGAAAATTCGTTTTTTTTTCGTTGAAAAGTAATTTATTAAACTGAAAATTCAACTTTTCAATTTTAGGTTGAAAACTTATGATTTTAGGATGAAAACTCAACTGTTTGGTTAAAAAATTCATGTATTTTGTTAAAAATTCGTCTTTTGGATTGAAATTCTACCTTTCATGGTAGAAAATTGATCTTTTCGGTTGAAAATTAACTTTTTTGTTGGAAATTCAACTTTAGTGGTTGAATATTCAACTGTTTTTTAAAAATTCGTCGTTTTGGCTTGAAAGTTCAACTATTTGGTTGAAAATGCAACTGTTTTTGCTGGAATTTTAATATTCTCTGTATAAGAACAACTCTTTTTGGATTAAAAATTTACCTTTTGTGGTAAAAAAGTCATTTTCCTCAGTTGAAAATTCATCTTTCTCGATTAAAAATTAACTTTTTCGTTAAAAATTGAACTGTCTTCGAAAAAATTCGTCTTTTTGTCTTAAAAATTTAACTATTTCGTTGTTAGTACAACTGTTTCGTTAAAAGTTACTACATTTTTTTCAAAGTTCGTCTTTTTGGGTTGAAAATTCATCTTTTCGGGCTAAAAATTCATCTCTTTAGGTAGAAAATCATTTTTATTCACGTAGGCATATTAGCAATTAAACTCATTAGAAACACGGAAAAACGTGAAAAATAACTAAAGATTGGTAACGTAGTTTATGGACGACCTCTTGTGGCATAAATACTAATACAGGTCGTTTGAAAAGTCCCGGGCCTAACGACCGGATGGCGCCACCAGTATAAAATCCGTATCATTCTTGTGAAATTCTAACCTCAAAAACACTTAATCCAAAGTTTTATTACAATCTGTCAAGCACTTTGTGTTTATTGTAATTGTCGCGTCATCATCTCAGTGATTTTATGAACAATGGAAAAAAATGAATTTCGTGTTTTCAATAAACATTATTATTTGAGAGGCAAAACGGCTAAAGGAGCTAAAGAAAAGCTTCACAAGTAATGTGGCACATCTGCTCCTTCGTTTAAAACCGTTCATTTTTAGATTAACGAATTTAAACGTGACCAAACCACAACTCAAGGCAGAGTGCGCTCCGGATGTCAAATTGAGGTCACCACATCGGATATGGTGGAGAAAATTCATAATATGGTTATGGAAAAGACATTTCAGCGCGGTGTTTTGCGAAGTTTAATCGCAATCCGAAAGACTTTTTGCGTCGATTCGTGACTGTGGGCGAAACCTGGATTCACCACTATACACTCGAGACAAAGCAGCAGTCAAAGCAATGTGCGCCAAAGAAGGCGAAGCCTTTTTTGTCAGCTGGGAAGGTGATGGCTACTGCATTTTGGGATTCACAAGAAATTATCCTTATTGATTACTTGGAAAAGGGTAAAATTATAACAGGAGCGTACAATGCATTATTATTGGACCATTTGAATGCCGACCCACAAAAACAGCGGCCACGCTTGGCGCACAAAAAAGTGGTTTCATCACCTAAACGCACCGGCTCACACCACTGCAATTGCAATGGCAAAAATATACAAACTGGGTTTTGAATTATTTCCTCATCCAGCCTATTCTTCAGATTCGGCTCCGTGCGACTTCTTTCTGTTCCCAAACTTGAGGAGATGGCTGGTTGGCAAGAGATTTTATGCAAATGAAGGAGTCATTTTCGAAACAAACGCTGAGGAAATGAGCGCCGACTACTTTAAAAAAGGCATCATAACTTTTAGAAATTCTTTGAAATGAGTGTGTCGAGCTGGTAGGGAAGTATGTTGAAGAATGAATACGAATTTTCTCAAGAAAATATTGTTTTATTACTTAGGCCCGGGAGTTTTCAAACGACCTAGTATCGGGTCTTCAGCTATTTTCGCAATTGTCTTACGTGATCGAGTTGACAAATTACGAAACAGAAAGAAAAGAAGTACTGCTTGCTTCACCGACCGAATTGCTTGCAATACAGTGATATGTTCCAGCATGGTCTTTCTCCAGACGTGGCAATTGCATCCAGGACGTTCGCATCATTGGTTCCGGTCCATCTTTCGTTCTCACCACTCCATCATGATCTTCATCTGAAACAATTGTTTACTTCAAGATCTTTTAATTTAATAACAAAAAAGTTTGACATGCACAGATACACAGAACTTCCTGGTGCTTTCTACTTTAGTACAAAATGTTTTATGAAAAAGTAGATTTCATTTCGATTGTAAAATTTTTTGATATTTATAAGAGAATAGAAAAATTGACCAAACAACACATGATATTAAATTCTGTATTTTTATTTTCAGGTAATATTTGAATTTAATTAATGAACGTTTCATTATTTATAACTGTAGTTTTCCTATAAATAGGCCCTGATGATCAAATCTAAGTTGACTTTGAAACATGTTGGTCACTAGTAGTATAAAAAAGACGAAGAAAAAAAAGAGTGAGAGGTTGGTACGGTTGACTCTTTTTTTCTTTTTTTTTTTTGTTGTACATTTATTGCACATTTTCATTTCGATCTTAAAAATGTTTGATATCAATAAGAAAATAGAAAAATTGACTAAACAACATTTGATATTAAATTCTGTATTTTTTGTTCAGGTAATATTTGAATTCGATTAATTTAGGTTTCATTATTTATAACTGTAGTTTTTCTATAAATCACCCCTGATGAGCAAGTCTGAGTTGACTTTGAAACATGTTGGTAACTAGTAGTATAAAAAAGACAGAGAAAAGAAAGAGTGAGTAGTTGGTATGGTTGACTCTGTCTTCATCTCCTTTTTTTTTGTACATTTATTGTACATTTTTATTTTGGTCTTAAAAAATTTTTGATATTAATAAGAAAATAGAAAAATTCACCAAACAACATTTGATATTAAATTCTGTATTCTTATTTTCAGGTAACATTTGGATCTGATAAATATAGGTTTCATTATTTATAAATGTACTTTTTCCACAAATTACCCCTGATTAATGAATCTTTAGTGTAAATCTTGAAAATTAAATAATTTTCAATATTCAATCTTCAAAATTGAACTATATAAAAAAAACTTTTATTACAGAAGCATTTGTTATCACATCATTTTAAACTGTATATATTTCTCATTAATTCATCATTAATTGTACGTCGTAAAAGTTGAAGAATTTTGACATACAAATCTATATAATTGAATAAATTTGACATTCAGATCTCTAAAATTCAATCATTCAAATGTTTAAGATTGAGCAGCCCCGAAAAATATATCCTAAATTAAATCATTTTAAACTGTAAATATTCCAAACTAATGAATCTTCGATTGTAAATCTTAGAAATTGAATTATTTTCAATTGCCAAACTTCAAAATTAAACTATTCTAAAAAAGCATTCAAAACTGTATCATTTTCTGTTTTATACATTAAATATTGAAGATTCTTCAGTTGCAAATATTTGAAATTGAAGACTTTTTCATTGTAAATCCTCAAACTTTCCTCATATATTCCAAAAAAACGTTCAAAACTAAATCATTTTTAACTGTCAAAATTTCTGGTAATTGAATTTTCAATTGCATATCTTGAAAAGTTAGGAATTTTTAATTTGTCGTCTTAAAAATTAAATAATTTTCAATTTTGAATTTTTAAAATGGAACTTTTTAAAGAAAAGCATTCAAAATTACATCAACTTCTATTCTACACATCATGTATTGAAGAATTTTCAGTTACAAATATTCAAGACTCTTCAGTTACAAATATTCAAAATTGAAGAATTTTCCATTGTAAATCTTCGAAATTCAAGTGCATATTCCAAAAAACATTCAAATTCACATAATTTTTAAGTGAAAAAAGTTCAAGTTGTTGAATCTTCAATCGTAAGTCATAAAGATTAAGAAGAAAGAATTTTTGATTGGAAATCTTTATAATTGAATAAATTCCACTTTTACATCTTTAAAATTGATTCATTCTCAATTTTCAATCACCAGAATTGAACTATTTCAAAAAGAAAACATTTAATATTAAAAATGTATTTGAAATGACGTACATCATTTTAAACTATAAACATTCTAAATTTGAAAAATTTAACTATTCCGAAGAAAGCATTCTAAGTTACATCATTCTAAAGTATAAACATTCTAAATTAATGAATCTTCAATTTTAAGTGATAAAAGTCGAATAATTTTCATTTTCAAATCTTCAAGATTAAAGTATTGGAAATAACATTCAAAACTGCATCATTTCTATTTAACAAATTAATTATTAAAGAGTTTTTATTGCAATTATACGAAATCGAAGAATTATCCATTGTAAATCTTTAAAATTAAACTACCTATTCCATAAAACGTTTGAAATTACATCATTCTAAACTGTAAGCATTGCAAATTGATATATCTTCAATTGAAAATTCTAAAAATTTGTGAAATTTTGTATTAAAAGTCAATAAATTAAATTAATTTTAATTTTAATTCTTCAAAATTGAATAGTTATCAATTTGAGATCTTCAAAATCGGATGATATTCAATTTTCAATTTTCAAAATCGAACTATTCCAAAAAAGCATTCCAAATTACATCATTTTAAACTGGAAACATTCTAAATTAATGAATTTTCAGTTTCAAATCGTAAAAATCGAATAATTTTTAATTTCAAATCTTCAGAATTAAACTATTGAAAAAGAAACATTCAAAATTGCATAATTTTCTATTTTACACATTCAATATTGAAGAGTTTTCAATTGCAATTATTCAAAATTGAAGAATTTTTCATCGTAAATCTTCAAAATTGAACTACATGGCCCAAAAAAACGTTTAAAATTATATCATTCTAAACTATAAACATTACAAATTAATGATTTTTCAACTGAAAATTATTAAAGTTGATGGATTTTTGAATTAGAAATCTATAAATTGAATTAATTTCAATTTTTAATCTTTAAAATGAAATAGTTTTTAATTTCGGATCTTCAAAATTGAATGATTTTCAATTTCGAACCTTCAAAATTAAATAATTTCAAATTTTAAATCTTCAAAATTGAACGATTAAAAAAAACTTAAAAGTTACAGACCTTCAGAATATAAATCTTCAAAACTGAATCATTTGAATTTCTATATTTTCAAAGTTCAAGACTTTTCAATTGTAACTCTTCAAAATTGTAGAACTTGGAATTGTAAATCTTTATAATTAAAGAGTTTTTAATTTTGAAAATTTGCCCTCGAAGATTATGCAAGTTTTAATTTTTACAATTAAAAATCTTGTAATTGTTATCATTTACATTTGAAATTTCTTCAATTTGAAAGATGAAGAATAGAAAATTTTTGACTATTCATCTTCAAAATCAACAAAATTAAAAAATTTTTTTTACATCTTTAAAATTCAAAATTCAACAAGTTTCCGATTAAAATTGAAATTGTATGAAAGACAATGTAGCTTCTTTAACATTCATTTCAATTTATAATGATTATTAACCATATTTTATATTACTTTAAAGTTAAGCATATATTTAGTTTTAAAAATTAGACAATTGAAATAAGAAAAATTGTATAAGCTTTTTTTCGCTAGTAAAGTAATAGTGGAAATAATCCGATTGAATAATAGAATTCTTTCCTACGTACTTGGCAATTTCAGAACTCTCAGACTGTCCTCTGAGTGAAATTCCCAAAATATATCTGGCACTGGAAATCCCTCAGCTTCGCAACTAAGAACAATCCTCGTCCCAAAAATCCCAGAAATGTTCTTTGAAGAAGATTCAATCCAGGGACGACTTGGACAAGGACCAAGATGATCCAATTTCAAATTTTGATTCCTAGATCTCATCGCTTCTTCGTGTAGAGCACAAGGTGTATCATAAGTCTCGTTATTACTACCACAAGCTCGACTTTGTTCTATACAAACACAAATGGCTTCCGGAACATCCTGAAATTTATTTATTTTCAACAGTAAATCCTGAGATATCAAAAGTGCTGAAGCTCAATTTGATCACCCATTTAATATTGAGACGGTCAATCTTAATCCTAACGTCATAGATTGATTCTTGTGAAGTGAAATGAAGTATTCTAGATAATAGGGAAAAATGTTAATTTCATACGCTCCTGACTCAACGGTGCATTTTGAACGCAAATATAAACTCGCGCGTAAAGGTGATTTCGCCAATTTTGAACGATCGATGATTCGGCGCTTTCCGCGCATGCCAATAGAAAATGGTGGGGAGAACGTGGGTCCTTGCGGGTCCCGAAGCCAGTCGAAAAGCTTTGAGAATTCTATCCAACTTGGGATCACAGAGAGTGAGCCATCGGGGTAAGGCGGAGCATTGGAAGGGGAGAATTACATGCATGCAAAACTGGTGATTTGTCATTTGAGTGGCCAGTCAGAATTCAGCGTGACGTCATGCAAGACGTCAAGCAGTTCTGATGTTTTGATTTGAATGTTTTCTAAAATATTGGGTAATTTTGAGGTTATGGGAAGTAACTGACTGCGACGAAATTTTATTTTTAGTTTAGAAAGTTTTTAAGTATGTAGGTTTGGAATTTAGGATCCGTCTTAATGCAGGTGAGTAAAACAAATTTTGAAGGGCAAAAGAGTGAAACAAACGGTAGAAAATTTTTAAAAATGTGCAGTCTGAGAGAAAGTCATGCAAACAAAGTTCATCTAGACATTTCAGTATAATGATACATCATCTGTGAAATATTATTTCACTTGCCTGTAATTATAACTAGAAATTTTTTCAGGAAACTATGGAATGTGTAGAGCCTTATGTGATTTTAGGGCAACTTTTCCCAAAGCCCCAAGCTTTTGAGGGAATGATTATTTTGTCCTTTTACAATTCAACACATAACAGAGAAACTGGGGGCAGGTGATAAATGAGGAAGGCCAAGTTGGTTTCATTCCATCTAATTAAGCGACAACAGAAAAGTTAAGTGTACTAATTCCAATAATGGGAAGTAACTAGTTTCATTTAACTAGTTGCTGTTACAAGTTCCTTTTTTCGGTAACGATAGTGGTAACGCAGTTCTTTTTGTAAATAAGTAACGAATTGGTTACTAGTTACATTTTTTTCAATAACGGTAACTATAAAAATCCTTACTTTTCTAGTTATTTCAAAAATGTAGTCCGCAAGTCTCTTTTACGACAATCAATAAATTTTATTGCTTTTGCAACTATTTTTTCATTTTCATTATTCAAATTGTGGCGGCAGATAGCCATACAGATTTATAGTCCAACGGAGAAAAATTGCAATTTTTCACCCATCCTGGAATTCAACATTTTCTAAAATCTATACAAACACTTTCAGAAAGAAAAAAATTATTTTCAGAGTTGAATATTCATTTTTTTTTTAATCAACTTTGTGGGCTGAAAATTCAACTTCTCTTTGGTTTAAAGTCGAACTACTTATGGTTGAGAAATCTTTTTTTTTTGTTGAAAATTTTATTATTTGGTTCAAAATTCAAGAATTTCAAAAGAAACTCATTCTATTCGATTGGAAATTGACCTGGTTTGACTATTTTGGCAGAAAATTCAACTATTTAGTATAAAATTAACTTTCTTGTTAAGAATTCATATTTGCGGGTTGAAAATTTAACTACATTGTTGAAGATTTGAGTTTTTTTTGGTTGATTGGAGCGATTTAACGGTTCACCATGATTTAATAAAAGGTCGAAACTAAAGAGAGTATAATAGTGTTATCATTTGGTTGAAAAATGGATTATTTGGTTCACAATTCAACAATTTTGACAGAAAATCATTCTATTCGATTGACAATTCAACTGATTTGATGAAAATTCGTCCTTCTGGATTAAAAATCCAACTATTTTGGTAGACAACTCACATTTGCAGGTTGAAATTTCAACTTTTTTGTTCTGTTAAAAATTGGTCTTTTTGGGTTAAAAATTTGAGTATTTTGGTAGAAAGTTCGACTACATATTTGACTAAAAGGGAACGTTTCGTTGAAAAATTCATATTTTCGTGTTGGAAATTCAACAATTTTGTAGAAAATTCGCCTTTTTGGCTTGAAATTTCAACAATCTAGTTGATTTTTTTTCTTTCTTGACTGAAAATTC
>JAUMHM010000078.1:37412013-37438900 GCA_032362435.1 Melikaiella ostensackeni | reverse complement strand
ATAATATTCTCCATTATTTTGGGTTTTGGTGTTCTGCTTAGTCCCCTTCCTCTTCGTTCTCCGCCTGTTTGGCATGGTAAACCCTGTCAGTAGCAATGCTACCGCCAACATAGCCGTCGAAGTCATGAGAGGAAAGCTCAAGCCCTACCCTTCAGTTTATTATATAATAATAATAATAATAATAATAATAATATTATTATTATTATTATTATTATTATAAGCCCAAAGTAAAAAGTTCACCCTTTATTTGAGCCCTGCTAGAAGTTTCTAGAACATTTGATTTCTATCCTATGTTGTTTTTGAAAAATGGTCAAAAAGGCTCATTTTTTTAAAACCTGACATGATGGAGGAAATCTGACACTAGATTCAGATTCAGCGACCCCAGAAACATAATATAGGTATGGTGGTCTGGTTCAGCGGCCATGCCACGTTCTTTATTTTGTGTGCCTGTGTAATGAACTGCAATGAGTTACTCTCTTATTTTTGAACTGTTTGACGAGTTATACTTTTTATCACACATGCATGATTTTAGCACTTTTGCGATGCCTGTAAAACGGGTCTAAGGTTCCACTTTTCACTCCCTAGGGCGTAAAAAGTGACGTCAGAGGTAAATAATGAAAAGCAACATCGAGCGATCACTTGATCGCGTTGACATATTGTTTGACAGATTGGACCAACTCGGAGTAATAAGTTGCCATTAATTACTGATGAATTACCATAAATTACCGAACATTTCCAAAAAATTTGGAAATTTTTGGATACTTTACATTTTCGTAATTTTCCGTACATTCCTCAAATGTTCGTTAGTTTTCGTAAATCACCGTAAAATCCTTAAATTTTCGGAAATGAAAACAAATTTAAAGCATCTGAAAATTTTCGGAAATTTGGAAATTTATGTTAAATTTTTAAATTACCAGAAATTAGTAGTAGACTATAAAACTGCCATAAATTTCCCAAATTTCCGGTAATTCATAGTATCTTAAAAATTCCGAAATTCCTCCATTAAAAATTGAATATAAGCAGAGTCCAGGCCCCTGTTTCAAACGTGTCTGTAATCATGCATTTATTATAAAAAATATCCTATGCATCAAGGGGGGTGGGGCTTTTCCACATGGTACATAATATCTTATTGCTATTTTCTAACTACCATCGTAATGATTTATTCTCTAACTATAAGAGTAATGAGTTAATTTATTATTTTCTAATTTTGACCAACTATTGTAGCTCTGGCAAGTGACATTGTTGTTTCTATGAATAATAAACTACTTTGGTATTTTCTAACTTCAAGTCAGACATTTTCTAACTGTAAAGTTTGTAAGAAAAATAAATTACTCTATTATTTTTCTCCGTCACTGCAATGAGTTATTTTCTAACTTTGAGAGTAACGAGTTTACTGATTATTTTGCAACTGTAACTGAAGTGAGTTATTTTATAACTGTGAGTGTAACGAGTTATTTTGCTATTTTCTCAATTTGACAAACTACTTTGCCATTTTCTAACTCTAAGTCTGACGCGTTACTTGAATATTTACTATCTTCAACTCGATCACGTTGCTTTGTTATTTTTTAACTTTAAGTCTGATACATTACTTTCTTGTTTTCTAACTGTCACCGTGACGGATGAGTTTATTATTGTCTCAGCAAGCTGCATGGGTATTTTCTAACAAAAATAAACTAAACACTGTGCTTTTTTATAACTCTAAGTCTGATAAGTTACTATGATATTTTCTAACTGAAACCTTTGTGAACGAAACAAAGTACTTCATTATTTTCTATCACTGCAATAAGTTATTTCATAAGTGTGAGTGTAGCGAGTTATTTTACTATTTTCTCAATTTGACGAGCTACTTTGCCATTTTCCAATCTCACATCTGACACGCTACTTCAATATTTACTATCTTCAACTCGATCACGTTGCTTTGTTATTTTCTAACTTCAAGTCTGATACATTACTTTCTTGTTTTCTAACTGTCACCGTGACGGATGAATTTATTATTGTCTCAGCAAGCTGCATGGGTATTTTCTAACAAAAATTAACAAAACACTGTGCTTTTTTATGACTCTAAGTCTGATAAGTTACTATGATATTTTCTAACTGAAATCGTTGTGAACGAAACAAATTACTTTATTATTTTCTATCACTGCAATAAGTTATTTGATAACTGTGAGTGTAGCGAGTTATTTTACTATTTTCTCAGTTTGAAGAGCTACTTTGCCGTTTTCCAATCTCACATTTGACACGTTACTTCAATATTTACTATCTTCAACTCGATCACGTTGCTCTGTTATTTTCTAACTTTGAGTCTGACAAATTACTTTCTTATTTTCTGTCACCGTAACGGATTAATTTACTATTTTCTTGACAAGCTCCATTCGTATCTTATAATATTAATGAGCTAACTACTGTGCTACATCATAACTCGAAAACTGATAAGTTACTTTATAATTTTTTAACTGAAACGTTTGTAAGCGGAATAAATTACTTTATTATTCTATGTCACTGCAATGATTGATTTTCTAGCTGTGAGAGTAACGAGTTTATTTATCATATTCTAACTGTAACTGCAATGCGTTATTTTATAACTGTGCATGTAACAAGTTATTTTACTATTTTCTCAATTTGACGAGCCACTTTTCTATCTTCTAACTTTAAGTCTGACACGTTAGTTTATCATTTGCTATCTTTGAGTCGGTCACGTTCAATTGTTATTTTCTAACTTTGAGCCTGACACATTACTTTCTTATTTTCTGTTACCGTAACGGATTAATTTATTATTTTCTTGACAAGCTCCATTGGTACTTTCTAACATTAATGAGCTAACCACTGTGTTCTATCATAACTCTAAATCTGATAAGTAACTTTGTTTTTTTCCAACTGTGAGTGTAACGAATGATTTCACGATTTTCTCAATTTGACGAGCCACTTTGCCATTCTCTAACTTTGAGTCTGACACGTTTCTTTAATATTTACTATTCTTAAGTCGATCACGTTGCTCTGTTATTTTTCAACTGTAAGTCTGACACATTACTTTCTTATTTTCTAACTTTCACCGGAACGGATTAATTTATTATTGTCTTCACAAGCTTCATTGGTAAATTTTAATATCGATGAACTAACTCCTGTGCTATTTTATAACTCTAGGTCTGATAAGTTATTCTGTTATTTTCTAACTGTAATGTTTGTAAGCGAAATAAATTACTTTATCATTTTCTGTCACTGCAATGAGCTATTTTATAACGGTGAGTGTAACGAGTGATTTCACTATTTTCTCAATTTGACGAGCTACTTTGCCATGTTCTAACTTTAAGTGTGACACGTTAATTTATTATTCACTATCTTTGAGTCGGTCAAGTTGCTTTGTTATTTTCTAACTTTAGGTCTGACACATTACTCTCTTATTTTTTGTCGACGCAACGGATTAATTTATAATTTTCTTAACGAGCTGCATTGGTATTTTCTGTCATTAATGAGCTGCTTACTTTGTTATTTTATAACTGTAAGTCTGACGAGTTACTTTGCTATTTCCTAACTGTAACTAATTAATTTAGTATTTTCTCGAAGAGCTCCTTTGTTTTTTTTTTACCGCAAGCGTAACGAGTTACTTCATTATTTACTAATATTAATGGGGTAACTACTATTCTAGTTTTCTGAGTCTGATAAGTTACTGTAGCTAGTTTGTAACTATAAGATTTGTGAGCAAAACAAATTACTTGATTATTTTCTGACACTGCAATGAGTTATTTTACGACTGTAAGAGAAAAAAATCAACTTATTATTTTCTCACTGTAAGCGTGACGAGTTTTTTTTATTATTTTCTCACTTCAACGAGCTACTTTGCCATTTTCTTAATCTACGTCTGGGACGGTTCTTTATTATTTACTTTCTTTAAGTCAGTTACGTTACTTTGTTATTTTTTAACCTCGAGCTTGACACATTAGGAAACGAGTCATTTTTTTATTCTCTGTCACTGAAATGAGTTATTTTCTAACACTAAGAATAACGAGTTCATTTTTTTTCTTGGTACTGCAATGATTTATTTTCTGAGAGTAACAAGTTACTTCATTATTTTTTGACTGCCACTGTAATTATTTATTTTCTAACTGTGAGTGTGACGAAGTGTTTTATTATTTTCTATCTTTGACGATCTACTTTGCCATTTTCCAACCCTAAGTCTGAAATCTTACTTTGGTATTTTCTAATTGCCACTCCAACTCATTAATTTATTATTTTCTTAAAGAGCTACTTTGTTTTTTCTAACCGCAAGCGTAACGAGTCAATTTATTATTCTAAAATTGTAAAAACCTATGCGGGAAAATGGAGTGAGTCCCCATAGAGGGCCCTCTTGAATTGTCCTTAGGCCAGAAGGGGCCCATCGGGCCAATCCAGGCGTGGCCCCTCATGGAAACCACATTCTAATCCATAAGGTTCCAACATGGGCTTCTATCATAGTTGCCCTTATAGTTACCCTCAAAAGACACTGGCAGGCCCTTCGCAGTTGCCCCGACGGTGAAATTTTAATTTAAAAAAATATATTTAATAATTTTCTCATCATTTTTAAACATATTCTAATAAATATGAATGTATTGTTTATATATATAAAAAATTTAAAAATGAAAAATACAAATATTAACGCCTTGATCTGGATTTGAACTTATAACCAGCATCTTTTCAGACTTGCGTTTTCCCTTTTGACCAACTTACAACAATGTTTATAACTACTTTTCCGACAGACACTCTGCATGCGCATCAAAATTTGTTGAAATTATCTTTATTTCTAATAAGTGCACACTTGGTAAGATACTGTTACTATTTAACACAAGAGACAATCTATTACGACAAAAGACAGTTTATTATAACAAAAAAATCGTTTGATTTTCGTAAACTGAGGCTTGAAGGCAAAAAGCAGAGCACCTTGCGGGGGCCCTCGTGGAATGTCCGAGACTTTAAACTTCAACTTCAAAAAAATGTCATCAAATTTTTATCAAAAAGGCATTTTTTGTAAGTCTAAACTAACCATACAACAAAATTTGTAGTGTCAAAAAAATATTAACCCTTTGGGCTTGGAAGTTTCAACGGATGGACCGTGAGGGCAAATAAGCGGTGTCCCATGCGGAGGCCCTCGTGGCTTTCCCCCTATGGATTGTCCACATGGCTCTCTAACGGGGGCCAACATTCCAAAGAGAGCTAAACGAGGCTTTTTATACAGGGATGTAACAAATTCATTTAATATTTTCTAACTTCAACGTGTATTGTTTTTTTATTTCAAGAGTCAATTTGGATGATTTGTTAAATATAAGGTTCACATACTTGTATTCTCCACAAACAGCACAGCCATCAAGCCTTGTGTTCTGTGTCACGTTCACCTCTTCAGCAAAAGCTAATGCTCGTTCGGTGTATCCTAGGCACAGGAATGGCACGAGTAACATTCGGAGATACGACATTGCTGCAACTGACAGCAATAGCCCATTTTCCATGACACAGGTCTCACTGTCTCAGTACGTGCAGGAAGAAGGCGAAAATGAAGAAGAAAGAGAAGGGCGGAACATATGACATCAGATGCACTGTAATAATTCACGCCTACTAACAAAGAATTCCTGCAAATAATAATAAAATGAATGTGGCTCAACAACTCTAACATTTACAAGAAGAGGTTGCGAGATGCGAAACACCGATTCGACTAAAGCTTTAGAGGGTGAAAGTACATCGAAATCTATTAGCTACGTATTTTTTCTTTCGATCCAATGGGCCTTAGTTTCTGAGATATCGAGGTTTGAGTATTTACGATTATGAGCGCGGTTCACGCTCGACAGTGGTGAGTCGAGCGCTCAAACGTAAATACTCAAACCTCGATATCTCGGAAAATGAGGCCTATTGGATCGAACGATAGAATACGTTCCTAATGGATCTTGATGCACTTTCATCCTGTAAAGCCCCAGTCGAATCGGTGTCCCGCATCTTGCGATCTCTCCTTGCTAGTAGGATTGTTTGCTGATAATATCTTTTCTATAATGATGACAATTTTTCTTAAATTTTAAACACTGATAACAAAGAACAAAACTATAGCATAAATATGTTCAATTTTTTATCACAATTCTACATGCCAAACGCTTCAACTTAACCCATATCCGAAGAGAATCGGACTAAAATGAAAGCTTCCAGCATAATGGTCTAAAAAACCAAATTCACTAATCTTTCTTCTTTTCCAAAAAATGTTCTCCAAAAACAATGAATAGAGCATTACAAGTTTTACTTTTTATTCCACATCCACATGCCAACAGCTCCGATTCAAGCCACCCATGAAGAAAATCGGACTGAAAGGAAAGCTTCCATCATAATAGTCCAAAACACCAAATTATCTCATTTTTCCCAATGTGTAACCACTAATAACAACAACAAGAAAGCATCATGACAAGAGCTTCAATTTGAGCTGGCCCCGAAGAAAGTTGGACTAAAAGGAAAGCTTCTAGCATAATGATCTGAAAAGCAAATTTTCTCATTTTTTTCTAGTGTTTAACCGCTGATGAAAAACAACGTTATGCCAAGAGCTTTTATTTGATCTAACCCTGAAAAAAATCGGACCAAAAGAAAAGCTTCCGTCATAATAGTTTAAAACACAAAATTTTCTCATTCTTCCTAGTCTTTAACCACAAATAACAACAACAAAGAACACTATGCCAGGAACTTCAATTTAAGCCGACCCTGAAGAAAGTCGGACTAAAAGAAAAGCTTCCAGAATAATGGTCTGAAAACCAAATTTTCTCATTTTTTTCTAGAATTCAACCACTGATAAAAAACAACACTATGCCAAGAGCTTCAATTTTAACTGACCCTGAAGAGAATCGGACTGAAAGGAAAGCTCCTATTATAATACTCTAATTCACTCAATTTTATCATTTTTCATAGTGTTTAACAACTAATAACAACAACAAAGGGCACTTTGCCAGGAGCTTCAATTTGAGATGACCCTGAAAAAAATCGGACCTAAAGAAAAGCTTCCAGTATAATGATTTAAAAACCAATTTCTCTATTTTTCTTAGTGTTCAACTACTGATAAAAAACATCACTATGCCATAAGCTCCAATTTGAACTGACCCTAAAGAAAATCGGACTAAAAGAAAAGCTTATAGCATAATGGTTTGAAAACCAAATTTTCTTATTTTTCGTAGTGTTTCACCACTAACAACAACAGCCAAAAATACTATGTCATGAGCTTCAATTTGAGCCGACCCTGAAGGAAATCTGACTACAGAAAAGACTTCCAGCATAATGGTTCAAAAACCAATTTTTCTCATTTTTCCTAGTGTTTGATCACTAATAAAAAAACAACACTATGCCAAGAGCTTTAATTTAAGCTGACCCTGAAGAAAATCGGACTAAAAGAAAAACTTCCAGCATAATGGTTTAAAAACCAAATTTTCTCATTTTTATTAGTGTTTGATCATTGATAAAAAAACAACACTATGCCATGAGCTTCAATTTAAACCGATCCTGAAGAAAATTGGACTAAAAGAAAAGCTTTCTTCATTATAGTCTAAAACACAAAATTTTCTCATTTTTCCTAGTTTTTAACCACCGATAAAAAAATTACACTATGTCAAAAGCTTCAATTTGAGCCGACCCTAAAGAAAATCAGACTGAATGAAAAGCTTCCATCATAATAATCTGAGACACCAAATTTTCTCGTTTTTCCTAGTTCTTCACCACTAATAATAACAACAAAATGCACTATGCCAGGAGCTTCACATTGAAAGAAAATCGGACTAGAAGAAGAGCGTCCAACATAATGGTTTGTAAAACAAATTTTCTCATTTTTCCTAATCTTTAACCACTGATAACAATAACAAAAAAGCACTATGCCAGGAGCTTCAATTTGAGCCGACCCTGAAGAAAATCGGACTAAAAGAAAAGCTTCCAGCATAATAGTCTAAAACACAAACTTTCTTTTATTTTTCATAGTTTTTAACCACCGATAAAGAAGCAACACAATGCCAAAAGCTTCAATTTGAGCTAACCCTGAAGAAAATCTTCCATCATTATAGTCTAAAACATCAAATTTACTCATTGTTCCAAGTATTTAATCTCTAATAACAACAACAAAAAACACTATGCCAGGAGCTTCAATTTGAGCTGTCGCTGAAGAAAATTGGACTAAAAGAAAAGCTTCCAGCATAATGTTTTGACAACCAAATTTTCTCATTTTTTATAGTCTTTAATCACTAATAACAACAAAAAGCACTATGCCAGAAGCTTCAATTTGAGCCGACC
The DNA here is from genome assembly GCA_032362435.1 of Melikaiella ostensackeni. Lineage (NCBI taxonomy): Eukaryota > Metazoa > Arthropoda > Insecta > Hymenoptera > Cynipidae > Melikaiella > Melikaiella ostensackeni. The sequence goes on along the minus strand of JAUMHM010000078.1, from coordinate 37,430,635 downwards.
CTGAAGGAATTCGAACTAAAGGAAAAGCTTCCAGCATAATAGTTTAAAAACCCAATTTTCTCATTTTTCCTAGTGTTTAACTACTGATAAAAAAAACAACACTATGCCAAGATCTTCAATTTGAGCTGACCTTGAAGAAAATCTTCAATCATTATAGTCTAAAACACCAAATTTTCTAATTTTTCCTAGTATTCAACCTCTAATAACAACAACAAAAAACACTATGCCAGGAGCTTCAATTTGAACTGTCGCTGAAGAAAATCGGACTAAAAGAAAAGCTTCCAGCATAATGTTTTGACAACCAAATTTTCTCATTTTTTATAATCCTTAATCACTAATAACAACAAAAAGCACTATGCCAGAAGCTTCAATTTGAGCCGACCCTGAAGGAAATCGAACTGAAAGAAAAGCTTCCAGCATAATAGTTTAAAAACCCAATTTTTTCATTTTTCCTAGTGTTTAACTACTGATAACAAAAACAACACTATGACAAGAGCTTCAATTTGAGCTGCCCTTGAAGAAAATCTTCCATCATTATAGTCTAAAACACCAAATTTTCTCATTTTTCCTAGTATTTAACCTCTAATAACAACAACAAAAAAGCACCATGACAAGAGCTTCAATTTGAGCTGGCCCTGAAGAAAGTTGGACTAAAAGAAGAGCTTTCAGCATAATGGTCTAAAAAGCAAATTTTCTTATTTTTTATAGTCTTTAATCACTAATAACAACAAAAAGCACTATGCCAGGAGCTTCAATTTCAGCCGACCCTGAAGGAAATCGAACTGAAAGAAAAGCTTTCAGCATAATAGTTTAAAACCCCAATTTTCTCATTTTTTATAGTCTTCAACCACTAATAACAATAAAAGCACTATGCCAGGAGCTTCAGTTTGAACCGACCCTGAAGAAAATCGAACGAAAAGAAAAGCTTCCAGCCTAATAGTTCACGAAACCAAATTTTTTCATTTTTTCTAGTGTTTAGCCACTGATGAAAAGACACTATGCCATGAGCTTCAATCTGAGCTGACCCAGTCGAACTAAAAGAAGAGTTACTATCATAACAGTCTGATACACCAAATTTCCTCATTTTTCCTAGTTCTTTACCACTAATAATAACACCAAAAAACACTATGCCAAGAGCTTCAATTTGAGCCGACCCTGAATAAAATCGGTTAAAAAGAAAACATTCCATCATAATAGTCTAAAACACCAAAGTTCCCCATTTTTCCTAGTTCTTAACCACTGATAATAACAACAAAAAACACTGTGCCAAGAGCTTCATTTTGAGCCGACCCTGAAGAAAATCGGTCTAAAAGAAAAGATTCCATCATAATAGTGCAAAACACCAGATTTCCTCATTTTTCCTAGTTCTTAACCACTAATAATAACAACAAATAACACTATGCCAAGAGCTTCAATTCGAACCGACCCTGCAGAAAATCGGACTAAAAGAAAATCTTTCAGGGTAATGGTCTAAGACACCAAATTTTCTCATTTTTTTTATTCTTCAACCCTTGTTTTCCAAGAACGAAGTACACAACGTAGCGAATTTCATTTCTTATCGCCCATCTTCATGCCAACTGCTTTAATTTTAGCCAACCCTTTAGAAAATCATTTTTCTTATTATTCGACCATTGATTCCCAAAATCGAAGAATGCAGTATGGCAAATTTCATCTTTTGTAGCATATCTTCATGCAAACAGCTTTAATTTGAGCCACCAGTTAAGAAAATTAGGCTAAAAGAAAAGATTCCAGCATAGTAATCTAAAGAAAAAAATTTCCAAATTTCCTAGATTCGACCACTAATAACAAAAAAAACAACACTCCATCAAAATTTATAGAAATTTTTGGAGATTTTTTTTAACGTTAACATGGGGTTTGATAGTCTATTTATCGGGATACTTCATTCATGATTTTCCAACCAGATTTTCTGATATCATACCTTGCTTTTACAGTATTTAAAGTTGAACGACTTCCAAGACATAAATCGTACCAATACAAATGTTCGTGCTCTTTTAGATGCGTCGTTTTTTCAGGCTGCCGAAAATATTTTCTTATAGAAATTTGTCGAAAACTGATAAGTGCAACGGAAACGAGCTAGAACATAATCAACTTGGAATTCACACACCAAAACGCTCAGTAAGTTGAGGTATATCATTACGATTTTCCATACAAGTCCTTATGGTGAAGAAAACTTGTGATTTTATAATCATTTTGCAGTCTAACATAATTTTACGGAGAAAAAGTTCAATTGTCAACGACAAAGTTGTCAGTGGCAAAATATAATACTTAAGAGAAAGAAAAGTCATTCCCTGAATATTTTTGTTTTTCATTGTATCAAAATTTTTAACTCCACACGTGAAGAAGCAGCAAAGCTTCATCCCCAGCACATTGATGTGCCTCGAGTTGGAAAGATACCGAAACGCTTGGAGCTTTCATCAGAATCAAGTCCATCTGCTCAGTCTCAGCGGAAAGAAAACCTCCGCAGAAACTTTTTCGAAATCCTCGATCTCATGATCAATGCATTGGAAGATCGTTTTAATCAAGAAAGATTTGAAATTTCGATTCGATTGGAGGGGTTCCTTTTAAATGCTATCAAAGGCAACGTTTCTGATAATGAAGGTCTTCGCATGGCGTTGAAACCTTTTTCAGATGATTTCGATGTTGAAATGCTCATGATACAGCTCAAACACTTGGAAAACCTTCCCGATGATAAACCTGAATCTTGCGCATATCTGTGTTGAATCTTGGCGAAAAAATAAAGCACATGTTCCAACAAGTCATTTTGCTTCTTGTACTGGTAATGATGATTCCAGCTTCAGCTACCACTGCAGAGCGTTCATTCAGCGCGTTGCGACGATTGAAAAACTATCCATGTAGCACTGTGACGCAGAAGCGCCTTTCTCACATGATGCTTCTTCACGTTCATCAAAAAATAATTGAAGATTTGGTTCCGGCGAAATCGATGCAAGAATTCGTGTTAAGAAACAAAGAAAGAAAATGTGTATTCAGACAAGGATAAGCAAAAGAATCAGAACGACTACCTTATGTTTTGTGTTAATGTATTGTATGCTTATTCTTACTTGAAAAAAAGTGTTTCTAAACTTTTATTAAGTACATTTTAATGGTGAAATGTGTTGTGCATATGATACACACATGTCGCACAGATTCGCACACACTAATACACAATATATGCACCTGCATAGATACATTCATACATAAATACATACATACACACATACCTATACGACTCTCCTGGATGAATCTCCCCATCAAAATCATCAAACAAATCAAGCAACTTCATGAATCCGTTTCCTATGTCTTTTTAACCTTCTGCGAACATTTTATGAGTAGTGTTGAGTCATTGTAGATGTAAAAAGAAGAAAATCTACATTGCAAGCGTATTTGGCACTATAGGAAGTTTGAGGATGAGCATTTGTTGATGTTTGACTTTTGTAGGCTAATAACAGGTATATTGACAAAATAAATTAATCAGAAGCAGTTCCCTCAGCTGTTTTGAAGAATCGATCTCATATTTTATTATTTTCAAAAAGCATACTTCGAACGCGAAATGAAATGTGAGAAAAAAAACTTTACGTATACTTTTATCCATAATTTTTGTATTTCTTCCAGAAATATCCAGTATTTTAAATTTCGTTCTCTTCACTCCATTATTCCGACCACTTACTTTCAATTAACGTGGAGAATATATCGAAACAAAATTAGAAATATATGCATCGTAGGACACAGTTTTAGCATTTTTCAAAACAAATATCCGCCATATTAGACCCTCCATTTCGAATTTCTAGCTTTTGGCGTCGAATTCGGAATCAGGGACCCCAAAAACTCCCTTATACCAAGTTTCAGACAATCACGTGAAAAGTTAACAATCGTAGCGGAGCTCAGGTAGACGGTCAACTTCGAACAAAGGTTACTGCCGTACTGAGGGTCGTACAACCTTGAAATTTGGAGGGTGGTGGGCAAGAGAACACAGATCAATATCAGACCCTGCTTTTTGTTACCAAGGCCCCAAGCAAATGGCAAAAAATCAGTCCGGTTATTTAATAGCCATACCTTGTATACTATTTTTTTTTAATTTTTCCAGAGAAAGAATTTTTCTCCAGAAACAAATGACAAATTTTTGAACAGCTGGAGATTTGAGGTCAATTTATTCAATTTAATTTTGTTAAATTATTTATTGATGTCAAAACAATCACAGTTGTACTTTAGAGTTTATTAGTCCTCTTCGAGGTCCTCTTGCTGCAACCGTCTGCGGCTTACTCGTAGGCACGTATTTTGATTGAATGCATGCCTTAGCACTAGCAAGATTTGATTCTGCTTGGGCTTCTAATGCGTCAAGAATATTAATACAACAGCTTTTCGCAAACTGTAAATGAAAAAAAAGATAATTTGTTTATATTTTTGTCAAATTCCCTGTATAAATCAACCAAAAAAGATATCTTAAATATTGATTGTATGCTCGTCATTGCTAGAAAGATGAGAATTTTGGACTCACCCATTAAAATAAAGCCTTTTTAAAAATACATTAAATATGGATAAAAATATTCAGTAATTAATAATCTTCTGTGGAGGGTGGCCGTTTTATTTGTGGAAAAAATGCCTGGTCATTTCCCAGTTTTTTCCCGGGTTGCAAAAATTTTTCATGGTTATTGATGTCAGAAAATTTGAACTCTTAAAGTTGAAAATATTTTTATTTGAAGTAATCAAAACTGATCTGCAAATTAAACCACTTGAAGTTGAACTCTTTTTGAATTTTTAAGTTTCAAAATTGAAGCTAAACAAATTTTTAATTCAGATATTATTTATTCAAATGCTCAATAATTTAGACGTATATAAAGGAAGCTTCCATAACTCTTCAATCGAACAATTTCAAATTTAAAAGACTTCAGAACATTTCAAAGATTTCAAAAATCTCATAAGATTTCACAACGATTTTGAAAATTTCACAAAGATTACAAAGATTCCGAAAGATTTTAGAAGAGTCATCAAAGTTTTTTAATATTTCACGAAGATTTAAATGATTCCAAAAAATTTCAAAAATTCCGAAGTATTTCTGGAGGTTTTAAAGATTTCGCAAGGATTTTGAAGATTTTGGAAACATTTCAAAAAAATTCAAAACAGTCAACAAAGTTTTTGAAAGTTTCACAAACATTCCAAAAATTTTAAAGATTTCAAAAGATTTCACAAAGATTTTGAAAATTTCAGAAAAATTTCGAAGATTCTAAAAGAGTTAACAAAACTTAAAATATTTCACAAAGATTTCAATGATTTCATGAAAATTTCAAAAATTTTACAAATATTTCGAAGATTTCAGAGATTACAAGAGATTTCAAAGACTTGACAATATTTCAGAAGATTTCAAAGATTTCGCAAAGATCTCAAAGAATTTAACAGTTTTTTAAAGAGTCAACAAAGTTTTTCAATATTTCACAAGAATTTAAATGATTCCAAAAAATTCCAAAGATTCCAAAATATCTCAGAAGATTTTAAGGATTTCGCAAAGATTTCAAAGATTTTAGGAACATTTCAAAAATTTCGAATGAGTCAACAAAGTTTTACAAACTTTCACAAAGATTTCAAAAATTTCAAAGATTTCGAAGTATTTCAGGAGATTACAAAGATTTCGCAAAAATTTTAAAGATCTAAGAAACATTTCGAAGATTCCAAAAAAGTTAACAAAATTTATAACATTCCACAAAGATTTCAATGATTTGATAAAGATTTCAAAAATTTGAGAGATTTCCAAGATTTCAGAGATTACAAAATATTTCGAAGATTTCACAATGTTTGCAAAAGATTTCAGAAGATTTCAAAGATTTCGAAAAGATTTTGAAGATTTTAAAAACATTCGAAAAATTTCAAAACAGTTAACAAATTTTTCTAAAATTTCACAAAGATTTCAAAAATTTAAAAGATTTCAAAATATTTCAGAAGATTTTAAACGATTTCGCAAAGATCTTGGAGAATTCAAAAAGGTTTCGTAGATTCCAAAAGAGTTCACAAAATTCAAAATATTTCACAAAGATTTCAATGATTTCATAGAGATTTCAAAAAATTTCAAAAAGATTTCAAAGATTTCAGAGATTTCAAAATATTTCAGAAGATTTCAAACGATTTCGCAAAGATCTTGGAGATTTCAAAAAGATTTCGTAGATTCCAAGAGTTCACGAAATTCAAAATATTTCACAAAGATTTCAATGATTTCATAGAGATTTAAAAAAATTTCAAAAAGATTTCAAAGATTTCAGAGATTACAAAATATTTCAAAGATTTCACAATTTTGATAAGATTTCACAACGGTTTGAAAAATTTCACAAAGATTTCAATGATTCCACAAAATTTAAAGATTTAAAAATATTTCAGTAGATTTCAAAGATTTCGCAAAGATCTTGGAAATTTCAGTAGATTTTGAAAGAGTTAACAAAGTTTTTTAATATTTCACGCAAATTTAAATGATTCCAAAAAAATTCAAAGATTCCAAAATATTTCAGAAGATTTCCCAAAGATTTTAAATATTTTAGAAACATTTCAAAAATTTCAAAACAGTTAACAAAATTTTTTTAAATTTCACAAAAAATTAAAAAATTTCAAAATATTTCGCAAAGATTTTTAAAATTCAAGAAAGATTTTGAAGATTCCAAAAGAGTTAACAAAATTTGAAATATTTCACAAAGATTTCAATGATTTCATGAAGATTTCAAAAATTTCAGAAAGATTTTAAAGATTTCAGTGATTACAAAATATTTCAAATTTTTTATAAGATTTCACAACGATTTGAAAAATTTCACAATGATTTCAAAGATTCTAAAAGATTTCAAAAATTTAAAAATATTTCAGAAGATATCAAAGATTTCGCAAAGATCATAAAGATTTCACTAGATTTTGAAAGAGTTAACAAAGTTTTTTAATACTTCACGAAAATTTAAATGATTCCAAAAAATTTCAAATATTTCGAAATATTTCAGAAGACTCCAAAGATTTCGCAAGGATTCTATTGATTTTAGAAAAATTTCAAGAATTTCAAGACAGTGAACAAAATTTTTCGAAATTTCACAAAGATTTCAAAAAATTCAGAAAGATTTCGAAGATTCCAAGAGAGTTGACAAAATTAAAAATATTGCACAAAGATTTCAATGGTTTCATTAAGATTTCAAAGATATCACAATGTTCCAGAAGATCTCAAAGGCTTGGAAATATTTCCAGAAATTCTAAAAGATTTCGAAGATCCCAAAAGATTTGAAGATACCAAAAGATTTAAAGATATTTCAAAGGAACAATTTTAAATTGAATGCCGTTAAACTGCAAAATTTTAAGTTTTGAGCTTTTATAAATTGAACAATTCGAATATTTCTGATGAAAATACAAATTCATGCTATCATTTTCAATGCTCTAAAATGAAAAATAAATCAATAAATTTATAAATGTTCAAAATTATATCATCTCAAGCAATTTTAAGTTAGAGACATTAAAAATTAAACGATTTTATTTTTTCTCAAACTTAACACTTCTTCAATTGGAAGTTTATTTTAATTTAAAGTAATTTCAAATTGATGATTCTTCAATTGTTATTTATGAATTGAAATTCAACACTATCACTTACAAATTAATTTTTTTTTTTAATGGAACAGTTGAAATATTGTAACATCCAAAATCTAAATAAGGCACTCTGAAATTTTAGGTTTGAACAATATTTCAATAGCATTTTAAACTGAATAAAAGCATTTAATTATGAGTATGTTAATTCGAAATTATTTGAAAATTGATAATAGTTTTGTAACGTTTCAATCGGACTTGAAACATTTGTTAAACTACTAAGGCTTTCAAATTGAAACAGTTAAATTTTTATCGTCAAAACTTGTAAATTGTTCAATTTTTAACAGATTTAGATTCGTCTTTCAAAATCATTAATTATGTAATTTATATTTACAGATGATCATCTTAAAACGTTTTTTATAAAAAAAAATTCAATTTCAAATGCTTTTGATTTTTAATTGTTCAAGTCTTGAAAGCTGCATTTTAAAATTCTTTAAATTGAAAACGTACGCTCAAAAATGAAGACCTAAAATAGAAAATTTTTAGGGTGAAAGATTTTAGAATTACCCATTGAAAACTGAATGATTTCTTAATTGAAAAAGTTTGAATCAAACTTATTTCAAATTGTATTATATCATGTGATATGAAATTTGTGATATTTGAAGTGATTGCATAGATCTTTCTTCTAAAAATTTGTAAAAATCCCGGTCAAAAAATAAATCCACTGTAATTTCCCAGTTTTTCCCGGACGTGAAAAATTCCCGGTCATTCAGTGTATATGAAACTGGATTGGGAAAGAGCACATACTGTGTTTGAAAAAGATTCTGAATAATATCTTTTATGTATATACCTCAATATTCTTAATTATAGCGGCTTTCTGATGACATTTGAGACATTGGATAAATCTTGAGTTATGATATTTCATGAATGCGTCATAATCTCCCCAACAAATGTTTATGTCTTTTATTCCTCTTTGCTCCGCCGGTTCAATGGCATCCTAATAAGAAACAAAAATAAAACTATTATAGAAATTGTTTAGTTTTTTTAAATTGAACAAATATTTAGGGATTCAAAATTATTTTTGACAACTGACCCTTATATCAGAGTATAATTTATTTGCGATAAAAAAGATTTGATTCAATGAGGTCTCACGCAGACTGTACAGATCCTGCTTCAACTTATTGGCGAAGACTGTCTGTAAAGATAAGAAGTGATTATTAAATTGGACTGAAATATCATTTTAAATTTTAAAGCTGAATTGTAAATAAATTTGATTAAGTAAATATTGAACAAAATTTTATTTGATTCAACTCTCGTATATGGATATTATCAGGGTTGCTATGAAATTCAAATTGATGAAGTTTCAAGTAAAAAAAAAAAATAATTTCGTACAAAGCAGTCGAATCTTCAATAAGCAAGGTTAATTTCCAATCAAATAGTTTAATTTTCTACGAAAATAATTGAATTTTCGAACCCACAAAGACGAATTTCCAACATGACAGTTGAACTTTCAACCAAATTGATGAAGTTTCAAGCCAAAAAGACGAATTTCTTATTAAGCAGTTGAGTTTTCAATAAAAAAGTTAATTTCCAATCGAATAGTTCAATTTTCTACCAAAATAATTGAATTTTCAAACCCAAAAAGACGATTTTTCAACACAAAGTTGAACTTTCACCCAAAAAGTCGAATATTCGAACAAAAAAGATGATTAGGAGTAAAATCTACCAAAAGAGATCCAGTTTTAAGCCACAAAGACGAAAATTATCAGGGGAGTTGAATTTTCAAGAAAGAAAGATTTTTCAGTCAAGAAAAAAAACAATTTCAACCAAACTGATGAATTTTCAAGCCAAAAAGACGATATTTGTACAAAGCAGTTGAATCTTGAATAAAAAAGCTAATTTCCGATCAAACAGTTTAATTTTCTACAAAAATAATTGAATTTTCAGACCCAAAAAGACGATTTTCCAACACAAAATTTGAACTTTCAACCAAAAAGTCAAATATTCGAATAAAGAAGATGATCAGAAGTAAACTCTACCAAAAGAGATCTTGTTTGAAGCCAAAACAATTTCAACCAAATTGTTGAAGTTTTAAGCCAAAAATACGAATTTTTTACAACGCAGTTGAATTTTCACCCAAAATATGAAATTTCATCAAGTAAGTTAATTTCCGGCCAAACAGTTCAATTTTCTACCAAAATAGTTCAATTTTCAACCCCAAAAAGACAAATTTTCTACAAAACAGTAGAACTTTCAACCCAAAAAGACGAATTTACAACAAAACAGTTGGAACTTCAAACAGATGAATTTTCAAACCAAAAAGATGAAATTCAACTAAAATTATGAATGTTTAACAAAAAAAAAATCAACTGGAAACTGTTGAAAATTCAAGAAAAAAACGGTGACCCGTCTTCGAAAGAATCGACTTTTTTCTACATTTCGATTTCAAGGATTGAAATGTTAATTTTTTAACTGTCATATAAAATATGTAAATTTAATATCTTAACACTTTTTTTCAATATAAAATTCGCTCCTTTCCGTTAAAAAATCAACTGTTAAAAATTCAACTGTCCAAAAATGTCATTGCTAAGAATTCAATTATCAATTTTCTTTAATTTTTAACATTGAATTTTATATTTTTAAAAAGTGTTGAAAATGTTAAATTCACATTATTGTACATTAGAATTCAATAAATAAGCATTCCAATCCATAAAAAAATGGAGAAAATCTGACAAATGAGTGATAAATGTATATATACTACGCCTTCTCATTTTAAGATTTTTAAGAAACCCATCGACTGTTCTATTCTGATGGATTTCTTTTTTTCAGTATAGTAGTCTTCTTCGTCTACCTTTCTTTCTTTTAATTTTTTCTATCTCAAAAAACTGAAATTTATTAGTGCAATCAATTTTTGATATTACTTTACTCAAAAAAGTACCAATAAAAAAAAAGTGTCGCACTTCGAAGGCTGCCTAGGAGGCCAATATTGTTATTGCGGAAAAATGTTAGTTTTTCAATTTATCTCAAACATTTTTAGTCACATCATTCATACTGAATTTTATAATCTTCAACTTCACTTTTTCGAAAATTCTCTAACTAGTTTGAAATCTCCTAACTTTCCCTGACTTCCTGGAATTCTCTGACCTGAAGCAACTCTGATTATATGGACAATAAAATATTCAGTTGACCAAAGAAAATTTGTTGGTTACTAAAATTTGGTTGATTATACTCGTATCATATACTTTTTTTGATCTGAGGAAATATTTTAGTTTATTTAAATAAGCGTCTTTTGGGCTTAAGCAAAAATTTTGGTTGATTTAACCAGGGTCGGATTTATGCATAAGCAGAATAAGCAGTTGCTTAGGGCCCTGGCCTCAGAGGGGACCCCAATCAGCAAAAAAAAAAAATTCCATGTAAATGAATTTTTTTAAATATTAAGCTCGAAGTATTTCATGTAATATAGAATAGACTTCTTGAAAATTCAACACAGATGATTCAATCTCAATTTTATCCAATAATGTTTGCATTTAGTAGGTTATTTCGTGATTAATTATATCTACATTAGGGGCCCCTTTTGGATCGTGCTTAGGGCCCCTTGAAGCAGAAATTCGGCCCTGGATTTAACCAAAACTTTTAGTTGGTCTAACAAAGGTTCTTATACAATTAACATTGCAGTAGGCTTACCGTGAAATTGTCATATCTTGTGTTAATTATTTAGTAATTTTTTAGACAACAAAATAACGCTACAAGACGAGAAAATTCCATTTGTTGATCAATCAAAAACTTTATCACGCAATCTAAGGTAGTCACGCAAGTTCAAATAATTTTCGGAATTTTTCATTTAATCACGTAACTCGAAGATCAAATCGATTTTGTTCCCGAATTACTCAATTCGATGAGAAGCACTGGGGTACAAACGGATTCACTGATTTTCTTTAGCGACACATGGTTTTCCATGAGGTCAGATCAGTCAATAATAATTGGAACATTTGTGCGTGAAAAATGCCCATGCGTCCGTCGCTCTTAAGATGTTTTCAACAAAATATTTTGGTCGAATTAACGAAATCTTTTGCGTGTTTCTAATAAAGTGCTCCCTTGAAGTCTTCTGGTAGATCCAATCAGGAATAAATCAATAAAATATCTTCCAAAATCAACGAAACGATTTAACCAAAAACTTTCCGAGTCAATCTGAGCCGAACTGAATTTTGCACTGTTTCGCAAACAGGGTGACAAAGTACTTCCAATAAAAATGAAAATAAATGTGAATTTAAAACGAGTTGTTTAGGTGAATTTTGGTATTTTATAAACTGGAAATGGTGATAATATTATTAAATATGTAAATTAGTTATTAAATGTGATAATTGATAATTTTTAAAAATTTGTAGGGGACTTACTTTGAAGGCATAAAAAGCCAATAAGCAGAAGATTACACACTTCATGATTGAATGAGTCGTTTAATTTCTACTTTCTAGCAAAGACAAACCAAAACTATTTTATCTCGATCTGTAAAGTTGACTTTTTATACTAAAAACTTGTCATGTGGCATGTTTATTCAGTTGTCATATGAGCAATTTATGAGAGCAAAGTTGAGAAAGAATTGTCAAATTATCGTTATTTGAAACCTTGGCGAAGATAACGATGAATCATCAAAAATCTGTTCGGCTGAATTCTTTGTTTAAACTGTGAGCATATGTTGATATACTTTGTTATACAACAGAGATCGTTCTATGACGTATATGGCTCATTCCACTCAAAGGGACCTTTTCGACGTTCCGGTTTTTTTTTCGACACTATTTGTTTTCAATTGTTGAAAACTTGCATTGTGGTAATTGTGCCCGCAAGTATAACAACAGACAGTATTTTGTACTTGGTTCCTATAAGTTGTTATACTTTCACACTCAACATAATTCCGGCGGAGCTCAGGTAGACGGTCAACTTCGAAAAAGGTTACTATCTTACTGAGGGTTGTACAATCTTGAAATTTAGAAGGCAGGAGGGGAAAAGAATACAGATCGATATCAGACCCTGCTTGTTATGTAAAAAGCTTTTTTATCCATGAAATTAAAGTTCAGACCTCTACATTTATTTTCCATCCATATTCGTTTCTATGTGTGAAAAAGTTTTTTGTAATGCATCATTGAAATTATTATTTTTGTGCGAATAAAAATTCCGATTCGTCTCCAAAGTCCCGTTTTCTAGAGAAAATTCCGAAGCAAAATTTCTAAATCTACTACTTTGATGTATTTTCACTATTATTACAATTTTCATCACACAGACCAACATCACAGCATTCCAAGATTAATTTGAGGCAAAGGTATACCAGATTATTTATTTATATTTTTCACCCGTTATGAAGTTGTATTGCACTGAAAAGAGCTAAATTAGATTTTAAAAACGTATTTTTAAATAACAAAGCACTTTACTTATAAGTTCTAAGACTGAAAATATGTTAATATATCAGAAAATAGCTATTCTAACGATTCACTGGGCACAAACACTAAAAAATAACACAAATAAATATTTGTTTATCTTAAAATACTCTAATTCTTTAGTATTAAATGAGGATTCGACCACTCTCGAAATCTTTTCAAACCCTCGAAACCTTTCAAAAATTCTTTAAATTTCTTGAAATCTTCTAAAAGCTCATGAAATTCTATAAATATTTCCGAAACCCCATAAAATCCAGTTAAATAATTTAAAATACTTTGATAAGCTTTAAAATTGCCGTAAGTTCGCCATAATCAATTACAAAATTTTAAACGTCCGTGACATCCCATAAATTTTGTTGAAATTATTTTAAATGCCTCAAAATTTTTTAAACCTGTTGAAATTAATTAAATTCCTCAAATTACTATCTAAAATATTTTGAATAATTTTGCAATCCCTAGAAATCCTCTGAAATTCCTAAAAATGCTTAGGAATTACTTGAAATCCTGCGAAATCCCTCAAAATCTTTAGAAACCTTGAAATCTAGCAAAATCCCTTGAAATATTTTGGAAGAAAACCCGTAACTTACATTTGGGATTTGGCACATGATTGGCAATTGTTTCCAATATATTTCAGTGGAAAACACATGTGATTCAGGTGTCGAATCACAAACGTAAGTTACGGGTTTTCTTGTATTGCACGGCAGTTTTGAGCCACTTGAAACCTTTACAAGTTTTATAATATCCCGTTGAATATTTTGAATCTCAATGAAAATTTTCACGAAATCGCTAAAATACCTTTAAATTCCTTAAAATCTTCTAAAATAAGTTTAAATCCATAAAATTCCTGTAATATTCCTCAAAATCCTCTTATATTCCAAGTAATCTTGAATTACTTAAAATCTTGAGAAAATCTGTAAAATCCTTTGAAATGTTTTAAAGTTACTCGCAATCCCTTTGGAGGTCCTATTTTCTCTTGAAATATTTTGGAATACTTCGCAAATTCTGAAATCTTCTAAAATACTTTTCGATTCCTAAAAATTCTTTGAAATCCATTAAAACCCTTGAACGTTTAGTGGTGTGTCTGAAGTATTTTGAAACCCATTGAAAACGCTTAAAATCTTTTAAAATCTCTCAAAATCATTTGGATTCTTCTTAAATCAATTAAAAATCATAAATAATAAGTAAAAGACTTTGAAATCTTTTCCAATCCCAAAAAATTCTTCGTTATCTTTTAAATTGGTCCAAAATCTCTTGAAATATAATATCTTGTATACTTGTATAATATAATATCTTGTGTACACATAAAATTCGTATTATGGACCCCTCGGCATTCAAGAATTAATGACAATGAAATCATTTTTTATTTGATGGAATTAAGTTTCATTCCCTTATCACAATGAATACTCTAAGATCTGTATTTACAAGAACAATGGAAAATTTCGCCACCATAAAGATCAGAAATTAAATTCACAGTTTGTAAGCGAATGGAAAATTAGCAGCGGATTTTATTTTTTCATTTTAAATTGAACTCGATAGTAACTGACATTCGATTGTCTCTTTCGCTTATTTCAATAGAAATTATACTTTTCGAACTAGGCCGAAAAAAGTTAAATAAGAAAAGGTCACTTAATTCGTTTAGGAGAAATTCTTGATTTTCATATCTATCATTTGAGATAATTTTTGAAGTTAATAAAAGGGACGAGCTGTCCGAATTGTAGAAGGAGGGAAATCTAATGTACGAGTACAACGCACTCTGTGCTTCAAATCGTGCTAGACGGTTTAGTTTTGATCATAGAACATTTTAATACAGGTCATTATTTTCAGAAAAAAAAAATTTTTTATAGCATTTACTTGAAGGGTTTTTTTATAAAATGCGAGCTCTGCAATCTTGTGCAATCTCGTGCAATCCCATGCAATCCTTAACAGTCTCTTGTAATCCCATGCATTCTCAATGCAATCCCATACGATCTCTATAAAATCTCGAGCGATCTTTACAAAATTTCGTGCAATCCCATGCAATACTTTGCAACCCCCTGCAATCTTTTACAATCCCTTGTAATCCCCCCATACAAAAATATACTATAGGAAATTCAATATAGGTCTATAATGACTTTCCTATAATTTTTTCGCAATTCCAAAAAAATCATTATGAGAAACTCATTATAAGAAAGTCAGTGCCGAAATAAATTATGTTGGAATATTGAAAGAATTTATGCAAAAAATATGGAATCTGCAAACGAGTGATTTATTCACTGACTTAATGTAGGATTTCAAATTACTTCGAGGGATTTCAAAAAATTCCACAGATTTACAAGATTTTTACAGAATTCCAGAAGATTTTAAATGCATCAATAGATTTCAACGTATTTCAAGGAATTCGAGAGAATTTCCACGGATTTTGAGCGATTGTGTAAGATTTCATAAAATTTCACGAGATTTGAAATGATTTTAAAGATTTCCAAACATAACAGGCGGTTCTAAGGGATTGCAAAGGAATTCAACAGATTTCGAGGGACTTCCACGGGTTCCTAAGGATTTTAATGATTTTTTTTAGAGAACTTCAATGAATAAGTTTAACTCAATTTATATTCCAGGGATTTTAAATGATTTGTACTTATTTTAATGGATTTTCACGATCTCCAAAGATTTCAAGGGATTTTAACGAATTTTAGAGGAATGGAAATATTTTAAGCTGATCTAAAAGGTTCCAAATAATTTCAAGAGATTTCAGATATTTCAAAGAACGTCAATGAATTTTGTTGGATTTCCAAAGATTTCAAGGAATTGAAAAGAATTTCACAAGATTTAAGGGATTTTATAGAACCTCCAAGTGTTTCAAAGATTTTAGGGTATTTTAAATATTTCAATGGATTTCAAAGAATTTTGTGGGATTTCCAAGATTTCAAACTCGATTTCCAGGGTTGGAGATTTCAGTGAATCCCTAGAGAACTTTGAGGAATGAATTAAATTTCATTTCAAGAGATTTTTCCCTTTTTGCTTGAATAATTAAAAATTAAAAGTGTTTGAAATTCAACAATTTTGGTACTAAGACGTTTCAAGTCGATTAACTGTAAATATAAATTAATTAAAAATTTCAAATACTAAACTATAATATTTGAAATTCAATAATAATTGACTGTGGAAACACTTAGGAACGAATAATTCTAAATCTGTTCAAAACTGAACGATTTTAAAAATAAAATGTTTTAAATGTTTTAAACCTTAAGCCCTGATAGTTTAAACAATTGTGAACTACAGATTATAGCTTTATGAATCATTTCAAGTTTTCGAATAATTC
Source organism: Melikaiella ostensackeni (assembly GCA_032362435.1). Taxonomy (NCBI): domain Eukaryota; kingdom Metazoa; phylum Arthropoda; class Insecta; order Hymenoptera; family Cynipidae; genus Melikaiella; species Melikaiella ostensackeni. The sequence goes on along the minus strand of JAUMHM010000078.1, from coordinate 37,414,357 downwards.
CAAACAATTTCTAATTCGTAGATTCATAATGAGACGATACAGACAAATGGAAAACATTTCAAATTGGAAATTTCTTAATTGAATACTTCCAAAAATTAATTTTTCCAAGTCGAAAAATACTTGACTGTTCATTTAGAATGGACAATTCCAAATTAAGTTTTCAAAATCAATTGACTTAAAACTGAAACGTTCAAAATTATATGGTTTGAAATTGTTCGAAATTGAACCATTTCAAAGTGTAGAAATAGTTGATGATTTATTTAATAATTGCGAATTGTTACAGTTCCCGAGTGCTAAATTCTAAATGTTACCATTTTAGTAATTAAAATGGTAACATTTGAAAATGAAAAGTGAAACAATTATTGTTCCACTCTATATATTTTTCATTTGTAACTGATATGTTTAACTTTGAAAAGCATGAATCAAAATTTCCCAATTATTAATTTGAAACTATTCAAAGTGAAATAATTCAACTTTAAAGGATTCCAGCATAAAAAAGTTTTAATTTCACAATTCTAATTTAAAAAGTGTTCACGTTTGAACCAAGTTTAGAGTCGCACAATTTAGAAAGTTTCTAATATTTAAAATGTCATGTCAAACGTTTTTTGGAATATGTAGTTAAATTTGGAAGATTTACGATAAAAAATTTTCAAATTTCCATTGAGTCAATATTAAATTTAAGTTAAAATTCAAAATAAAAAAATAAAATTCAAGTTAAAATTAAATTATTGAATTAATATTTTTACTGAGTGAAAGGGGAGAAAATTTTAGTTTTAGATTTTTTTTGTCTGATTTTGAAGAGGGAATCTTTTTCAAAACATTTTAATTGACTTGATAGAGGGCAAGTTCTGTTCTTCTTACATTTTCCGTAAGATGAAAGAGAGGAATTTTTGAGCTGGGCGAGGAAAATTTGTTATTTTTAACATTTTTATTTAGTTGGAGAAAAGAAAACTTTGGTCTTTCATTTTTTTCCTGAACTAGAATAGGGAATTTTTTTGTTTAAAAGGTTTCAAGTTCAGAAAAGTTTCAATTAACTGATTTAAATTGTAGTTTTGTTTTGATTACTTCAAATCAAAAATTCTCCAGCTTTAAGGAATTAAATTTTCTGATTTTAATGACCGAGAAAAAACCGGAAAACGATCGGGAATTTTTTTGTAACATTTCAGCGGTCACTCAGTAAGTTATTTTAAGAAATTCCAAGAAATTTCAAGAGATTAAACAAATTTTAAGGGATGTCAAACAATTTTGTAGGATTTCCAAAGATTTCAAGGAATTCGAAAGAGTTTTATAAGTGTATACGTGTCCTCTGAATTTATTTCTACAAGATGTCATGCAATCTTTTACAATCACGTGCAATTTTTTGCAATCCCATGAACTATTTGGCAATCCTATGCAATCTTGCAATCTGGTGTAGACCAAAAATCCGAGTAATTAACCCCTAGATAAAATGTATAATTTAGAAGCTATATATGCAAACGTTACAGAGTTCGAATTTTTTCAATTGAAAAAATGTCACTTAAAGTTGTTTATTCAGAAAAAAGATTGTTTTTTACGCCTTTATTTAACTAAATTTGGTGTATGCGTGTCCTCTTGATGTATTTCCACAAGATTTTATGCAATATTTTGCAATCCCATGCAATCTCTTGCAATCCCATGCAATCTTTGCAATCCCATGCAATTTTTTGCAATCCCGTGCAATATTTTGCAATCCCGTGCAATATTTTGCAATCCTATGCAATCTTGTAATCTGGTGTAGACCAAAAATCCGAGTAATCAACCCTTGATAAAATGTAAAATTTGGTAGCTATACATGCAAACATTACAGAGTTCGAATTTTTTAAATTGAAAAAACGTCACTTAAGTTGTTTTTTCAGAAAAAGAATTGTTTTGTATGATTTGATTTAACTAAATTTAGTGTATACGTGTCCTCTGAATGTATTTCCACAATATTTTATGCAATCTTTTGAAATCCCATGCAATCTCTTGCAATTCCATGCAATCTTTTGCAATCCCATGCAATTTTTTGCAATCCCATGCAATATTTTGCAATCCTATGCAATCTTGCAATCTGGTGTAGACCCAAAATCCGAGTAATTAACCCCTCGATAAGATGTATAATTTAGAAGCTATACATGCAAACATTACAGAGTTAGAATTTTTTTAATTGAAAAAACGTCACTTAAGTTTGTTTATTTATAAAAAGGATTTTTTTATGACTTTATTCAACTAAATTTAGTGCAAGCGTGTGCAGAGGAGTTGAGCATTGTTTACGGATCCGCTCAAGACATTTTGGTTAATGATTTGGGCCTCAGACGTGTCGCTGCAAAGCTGGTGCCGAAAGACC
>JAUMHM010000078.1:37394282-37409573 GCA_032362435.1 Melikaiella ostensackeni | reverse complement strand
GTGAGCCAGAAAAATTCTAAAATTATGATCAAGGGTGGGGGGGGGGCTGGTTTAACTGACCTCTGAGACCACTGGTTAACCGGGTGATCAGTGATATCTTCCGATTATGGTCAGACCCACTCGTTAGTTTGAATCGACGATGAGATCAGACCGATGAGATGAAAAGAAGATAAATGTATTTTTTTAATATTCATTTCTCGTTTTTCTATTTTTACATTACCTATATATATATATATATTTATATATTAATATATTTAATTGAAACTTCGTTTTCCTTTTGCAGAATTAAGTTTCGAGATTGTACCTTCTCACTCTTCTCGCAGACCTCATTCTCCTGTCACGTTTCTTCCTGGAAGTCTTCCTGAATATGAGGATCTTGGAACAATTGGACTTGAAAAACTTGGACGTATTCGGCTTATTCCTATCACGAATGCAAAACAGATATTCGAATTTCGAAATTACGATTTTCCAGCCGATAAACCAATTCGAAGGAGAATAGCGAATAATCTCCTTAGGCGTATTCCAGTCCGCGGACATATTGTATTATCAACAGCCAATGGTGACGTTGTTGCAAATATGGATAATGGTATGCTTGCTGGAATATACAATCCCAGAGGCGGACGAGCAAAAATAAACATGAACACCGGCTTGGTTACCGATATGACCCCTGAAGAAATCCTGGAAACTCCAGTAGGCCGCCGCCGCCCAAACGCACCACCGAATTTTCGAGTAGTAGTTTCAACCCACGATTCTCTGAATCCTTATAATTCTATCATAATTCATCATCTAGACTAATTATTATCATCTATCATGATTACTATAATTATAACTTGGCAAGTGTAAGCTGCCAGTCATGAACCATTACTGGATGCCAAGTTTCGGCATTGGCGTTATCATCCCAAGCTACGGTTGATGATGGCCCAAGACTAGCGGCCATTTATGTGCCTATTGTTAAACTATTGGTTGCTAGAATTTAGCCATTCTTGCGCAAATGAAATACCAATTTGTCTTCTTTGAGTTTTTGTTTTGATATTCTGTTCCCTCGTTATAATAATTGCGGAAAATGGCGAAATCGACACATAATAATAAGGATAATCGTAAGGAAAATAAATAATTTTTAAGAATAAATAGAAGGTCTTTTGATTGAATTTGATGATAACTTTCGTATTATTTCGTTTTCCAATTTTGAAAAAGTCATATTCAAACTGTAAATAATATGCAAGCAACATTTCTGGTTTTTTTGGCGTCAAGATACCCCACAATTCTTCCAAATGTGGGGTAACAAGCTTTGGGTCAGCCGACAGTTTCAAATATTGATGGTGAATACACACCAACTGAAAGTTTGAAAATATACTTCTCAGCGTTCGTCCATAAATGAGGTCACGCTTTTTGCATCTTTGGATCTCAACCAATTTCGCTAGAATCATATTTTTCTATCTCTCATATTATCGTTATGTCATTTATGGACAAAGCCTCAGTTTTTCTCTCAACATTCAAAGCTAGAATAAACAGTTATGCTATGAAAATACTTTTGATCTTTGTTATCTGAGATGAACAGTAATAAGATTATTTTTGCCATTTAATAAGCGTTGTAGCGAAATGCAGATGCCCAATATGTCAAACATAGGTATACTGCTCTCATGAGGTCACTTGATTGCATTACAAAAATGCGTTCGTAACTGATGATTGGGGTGGAGCTTATTTCTCATTTCGAAAATTTCTTTGCTCTAACCCCCCAGTTTTGTTTGAATACACAAATGAATAATTTCTTCTAAATTTGAGCCAAATCGACTAAAATTAACCCGTACCTCAAAGACCATGAAGTTTCGCACCGATTTAGCATATTACATATATAATCTCCGTAAACCATGAGATTATCATTCATAGTCTGGTCTTATCCTTGTCGGTTATCCTTAATTCTATTAGTATATACAATAATATAGTAATAAATATTTTTAAAACCTTGAAAACATTTTTAAGCTTTCCGCGAATAACAATTCATCCAATTTAGTTGGTAGGCTATCCCAGTTGCTATTTTCTTTGAAACTCCATCTGAGTTTGTTCAAAATTACTAATTGAATCTGGAATTTCTTAAGGGGAATTCAGAAAGTATGTTATAAAAATTGGAAATTAAAGATTATAACTCTTAATGTGGAATTTCTAGGAATTTCAGATAAATCTTAAGAGCGTCCGTTTTTGCACAAATCTTTGAATGAGTTCGAGTTGTGTGCGTATTAGTACGGAATTTGTGTGTGTGTTACCAATTTTTTCCGAAATGTGTGCAAAATATTCTAAAATTTAATGTGTCGGAAAATTTTTGGAAATTTTTCGTAAATTAGACTGATTAATCAGTAATGTATGGTAATTAACCGGTTGGAATAATTCAACTCACTACTTAAGTAAGTAAAGAGGTCACAAAATAGTATATTATTGTCCTGCCAGTACATAAATTAAGTAGTTCGCTACACGAGTGTGAAGTTTGTTCTACGAGTAAGTACAGCAAGTACTGTAAACTTCACAAGTTAAAACACCCTACTTTCTGCACCCAGTCTCGAAATCCTCGAATACTCGTAGCCCGCAAGGGGAACCCAATAATTCGAGGGCCCCAGCATATGTGTAAGTGAATTCTACAGGTACAAATGGAAATGAAGCTCCACGAAAGCTTTGTCTGAGAGGTCCCTGAGTGTAATGTCATGGAAAATCATATCCTCTGGCATTGTAGCTCTCCAAAATGGCCCCTGTTAGTGGGGTCCCTGGTATGTGCGATTTCAAAATTCAGTTAGATAAAACAAAGTCCGAGAAACTTTGTTAAGAGGCTTCTGGAGACAATAATGAAGCCGTCTCACAGAAAATTACAGGCCGGAATTCTCGAAGCCCGAAGGGGCCTCCGTGAATCGAAGGCCTCAGCATATGTGGAAATCGAATGCAGAAATGAAAAAAAAACAACAAGCCTTTGATGAAGAGCCCCTTAAACTCACAATGGGCACGGCACTGTGGCAAAATTGAGAGTTTCTCTATCAATTTTTTTTTTTTCGTAAAAAAAAATTCATCTAAGGGCCTCCGGACTTAATGGCTCACCGATAAATTGTCCGGTGGGCCAGTCCGGGCCTCTCTGCACCTGTTACATACAATATTTTCTCAAACAAATTCAGAGAGTTTTTTAGTTGAGAAACAATAAAAACAAACTTTTCGGAAATTGGAGAATTTTCGAATACCGTAAACTATGAAAAATTCGTGAAACTCTTAACAATTTCGGTAATTTAGTGGTCATTGACCTGTAATTTATCCGAACTTATCGCTTCGGGTTGGTCCAATCACTATTCACTACTCACAATCAGTCTTTCAAGTGTCAACTCTTAATGACAAAAGTGAGGTTATGTTTCCGGCACTCCTGAAAAGTAATTTAAAATGAAACGCGCAAGCGTAGCAGCTAGAAAATGTGACCTCACTCAAAGTGTGCAAGCTCAAAAGCTATAAAAAAGTTATCTTGTTTGAAGAGCGCAGGTACAGCAGCTAGAGGAAGTATTTTTATAACTGCTCTTTCGCATGTATTCAGAATTATATGATGAGTGCAGGATTGAAAACTTGCTTCGGATTGGTTCGAATTGAATAGGCTTTTGGCTATTGTGTGTTAACATTTATATTTGATCATTAGCCTTGCAAATGGATTTCTACCTCTGTTGAAAACTATTTAAAGCAACGCTCTTTGCTTGCTAGAAGAGTGGAACAGAAAAGAAAGTTCCAAAATGTCATCTAAAGCGCTGAAAGGATTAGTTCACACCGATACAAGTTGGCTCGTAAGTGACACAGCGTTTAGTTGTAATAGTAACGCATGTGGCGCCCCCGATGTTCCAGGACGGAACCAAGTAGTCAAAATCTTGACATTGCCGTTTTCGTTGCAGTCTGTAGGGCCCGATTCGAACCCCACAACATCTAAGATTCTTAATTGCGTTTATCGTGTGATTAATACATGTATTAAAAGTGCTTGCAAATTTTTGTGTGCAAAAAAAAACAAATCGATCGTGATGATAACATATAAAAAATAACATAAACAAATTAAGTTTGGATTTTAAAAGATAAATTACACATATACAACTGGAGATAATTCATATTTTGCAGTAAAAAGTCAGTCCGCCTGAATTCCCGGAGTTAGCCCATCCAGATTTGTTATCCATCTCTAAAAGACGGCTAAAATTAGGGATTTCATCGGATCAGTCCGATTTTCTCCATTATTTTTCCTTTTGCAGAATACAGTTCACAGTTCGACTGTAACCCTAATGACAATCCTATGCCTGGTACTCACCGACCTTATCCTTAACGGCACAGGCTTCCTTCTCCTGCCGAACCTCCTTCTTTTATAGTAGGATATGAACTTGAACAACTTTGACTTATTCGAATATCACGAATCCAGACCGGCGATTCGAAATTCGAAGATACATTTATCCTCCCAATAACCCTTTTCAACTGCTATTAGGACATAATCGCTATGCGTCCTTAACAATCCAAAAACGACTTGCATTAACAACATCAATTGGTGACTCTCTTGCAATATTGAAAAATGGTGAATTTCTTAGTGAAACCTATACTAGTAATATTGGTGGAACTCGGACGGAAACAAAAATAAACATGTAAAGGACGCGGTTGTGAAAATTGCCGTTCTAAAAATGAGGGAAGCTCCAATAGGCGAGCGCGGCTCAATCTTACCCCGGAATTTTTAGGTGGTAGCTGCAAACCACAATTTCCTTCAGACTCTACACCAACATTAATTTTAATTAAAATATTTAAAACTATAATTTAATATTGTTTCTGATCCAAAGTCGGTTCAAAACGTTATACGTTAGTGGTCATTACATTAGAGTTGAATGTGCTATTGTTCTCAAGGCTTCAATCTTTTGTCAGTAACAAAGTCAGTATATCATGGAAATGTTTTATGAGGAGAATTATTATAGGCTTATAAATATTTGCCTATAATAATAATGATGATGTCAATATAGTGGAGATGGTGTACTACAAAAGAGCCTCAAATGGGATGAGTGAGCATTCTGTCGCATTGTTGGATGCAGGCTTTATCAAGCGTTTCTGGAGACGATCCTGAAAGGGAACTTAAAACGTAGGCGAAAGGTAAATTCTTGAACTATATTTTATACATGACTCTTCTTGCAAGGCTTATTTTTGCATGGCTTTTCTTGCATGGCTTCTTACCTGTAGCTTTGCTGCAAGACTTTTTTGCTTGTAAATTTACTGCATGGTTTTTTTTCTTGTAGCTTTGGTGCATAACTTTTGCATGTTTTGTGCAGACACAAAGCTTAAGAGTAAGAGTAAAATAGTTGGTGGTGGAGATTTCCTACTATAAATACGAGGAATAAACTAAATTTTCCTATTTTTTCATTTGCGTAAGTGATAAGCACAATTGTATAATGAAGATCGTATGACCGATGATTTGGACTTTAAATTGTATATAATTTCAAAGTTAAATTGCTTCATTCCGATGGACGATCGATTAACACTTCTTGTTGTTGGACAAACTTTCAACTATATTAACTAATTCATAGTCGATAACGTACTGGAAAAATATGGGATTTTTTGAATACATCAAAAGAAAATATGGCCTTGGCTCTAGGCGGGGTATAGGTGAGTGGACATCAATCCAAAGAAAACTGATCCGTCTTAAAGAACAAAGGACCTTCCTCATTAGATGCAGGAGAAGTTCCATAATTCCAGCACACATGGAAAATTCCAAGAAACATTTTCAAACTAACAACGATCATTACAATGTACATAGAGAAGTAGAGGCAGCAATTTCCCATTTTCAAATTGTCAACAGAGTTCAAAAACGTCTAAATTGTAAGTACAATGTTTGAGAAAAAACTCCTACTTGTTCGAAAATTTGACTTTTAAATATTAATTATTCCTTTATAATATTATTTTTAGAAAAATTTCAAACCTGAAGAAGGTTCAAAAAGGTGCCGAAACGTTGTTGTTGTAAACACAATTGTATAATAAAGATCGTACGACCGATGATTTAAACTTGAAATTGTATTTAATTTCAAAGTTGAATTGCCTTATTCTGATGAACGATCGATTAACACTTCTTGTTGTTGGACAAATCTTTAACTATATTAACTAGAGTGGGGTCATTTGGAGCCCACTTTCGAAGAGGAAATCCTCCCTTTCCCAGTAGTTTACTGAGGTCATTTCGAACAAATGCGATTTCGTGCCACGTGCTTGCGCCGTTCAAGAGATAATCGACATAAAAATTTCTTTTCAACGCGGCAGCAGCGATTGGATATTGTGCTCCTTCGTCTTCGGCTAATTGATATAACGCGCGAATGGCGAGAAAAGAAGCACAGGATGAATCGTATGTGACAGTATTTAACGAGTATTTTTTTGGAGGCTCATTTTGATTTTCGCAAAAGAGAATTCTTTGATAGACAGCGTTATCGGTATGTACTAGGACCTGACGATACATTTTTTCTAAGTCCGCAGCGGGAGCACATTTGTGAGTGTGAAATCGAGTTAGCGAAGAAAATAGATCGTCCTGAATAGTAGGACCGACCATCGACAAATCATCGCGAGAAATGCCAGAAGAGGAGATGGCGGAACCATCGTAAACGACCCGAATTTTAGTGGTGAAGCTCTCCGATTTTATTGTGGCATGATATGGAAGGTAGAATCCAAGTTCTGCAGAACTTCAATTTTTGATAAGCGACATGTGGTTCAGAGCCTCATATTCGTCCAGAAATTCAGAATATTCCCGTTTCAATCCAGGATTTTTCGCGAAACGATTTTCTAAGTATGTGAAACGACGAGAAGCCATTGGGAGCGAATCTCCGAGTTGACTTTTATTTTCATTGAATGGCAATTTGACCATAAAATGACCCGCAGCATCACGTTGCGTATCATTTGCAAAATGAGCCTCGCATGCCTTTTCTTTAGCGCAGAGTATTTTTGACTTGGGAATTTCTTCGACTACCCAGAATTTAGTAAGACTCGAGTCGAGAGGTGCTGAGTGTATCGCGAGATGGCACTGAACTTTGCTTATAGGACAAGGGCTGTTTATTTCACCCGCGACGATCCAACCAAGCTGAGTTTTTTGAAGCACACCGTTAGAATGAGTTTTTGATTCAATTTGACCTACGCACAAGAACTTGTAAAAAATATCAATGCCAATAAGAATGTCGATATCGGATGACTTATGAAACTCGGGATCTGCCAAAGTGAAATTTTTTGGGATTCCAAGCTCAGCCTGATTCATAGGTAAAGAGGGCATATTTGCTGTGATACGAGAAAGAACAAAAAAATCAAGATTTTTTTTATATTTACTAAATCGCGATCTCCTAGTCGCGGAAACTAAATGTTTAATTTCTGTGAAAGTATGTTCGACACCGGAGACCGAAATGTCAACTGCCTTTTTACGTAAATTTAAGAAGTAACATTCGCGAATGCGCAAGTAACAGATTTGCTTGTTGTGGGAGCTTCAGCCAGGTGCTCTGAGCTAGTTGATTCTATAGACGATTGTTTTTCAAAATGCAAAAGGGTACTGTGTTTCTTGTTACACTTACGACAATTATTGGCAGAGCACTCAGAAACACGATGATTGCTGCGTCAACGGTTCAAACAGAGGAAGGCTTTTTTCGAGACCTCAAAACGCCCCTGCGGCGATAGACGTATGAATTTTTCACAATACGAAACGAAATTTTTCCCTGGCAGTGAGAGCAAATGACCTTTGTGGTTGAAGTCATGTACGCGTGTTGTGAGCGCTGACTTTGACGAGAATGTGGAGACGATTTTTAATCAAGCGAGTTATGATTCGTTACTACTGGCGCTTTCTGCTAAGACTTAGTGTCTTCAAATTGCGCGTGCTTTTGTAAAATAGCTACTATATCGGCATAAGTGGGTTGGGGAAGTTTATTGCTAGAATCTTCCCATTTTTGGCGAAGGAAAGGATTCAGTTTTTCTTCAATGATAACTACTAATAGTGTATCTCAAATATCTACGGATTCTTTCAAGACTTCAAGAGATCTGATGTGCTTTTGCACTTGATCGAAAAGCGAACGAACGGGAAATTCTCTTGATACGCAAGGCGAATGTAGTAGAGACTTTACGTCTCCTTCGCGAATGATTTGTCTATTGACATAACGCTCTTTCAGTAGTTTCCATGCGACACTATAATTTTCTGCCGACAATTCAATTGAAGCTAGAACTTCCGCAGCATCACTTTTCAAATAGCCTTTTAAGAGATACAATTTTTCAATATCTGTGATAGATTTATTATCGTCGACGAGAGATTTAAATAAATCATGAAATCCTAACCACGTGTCATATCTACCACTGAATGTCGGTATGCTCAATAGGGGAAGCTTTCCCCTTTGCGATTGAACGGAGCTTTCGGTGTCGAGATATTCTGAATTCAAATTGTTGACCGAAGATGACGAACTCTGAGGATCTGTTTTATTTTGGGTAGCAAGAGTCGAGGTCGCGGCTTTGTTTAGGAGAAAGGCTTTACTATAACACGAAAAATAGCATTCATCAAATTGAGTTTTGATAATTTCATAATCTGCTGCCAGATCTTCAATGTTGTTAGACGAGATTCACCTGAGCGCGAATGGTCGTTAAGGTGAAGAAACCCGATGGTAGCTGCAAGACCAGTTTTCTCTACTGGGATGTATTCTGGACCTTGATATTCCAACCGATTATTGGAGTTAGACTTATTGACCGATTTGTCAAAAAGCTTTTTAAGAGAGATTTTGGACCACAAATCTCGTCGTCGATGCGCAATTCAAGCTGCTGCGACGAGCCTGGTATTCACTTCGAAACGAAAGTTCACAATTTTCGAAACTTCACAATATTCGAGTTCACTTCAATTTATTAAATTCACTCGATGATAGCAGACTTCTCGAAAGTGCTGTTTCTACAATCTTCACGCGACGTGATTCAAATCATTCAAGCACACGCGGTAAAGTATCCGGTTTCGAAGGACCAATGTTTATTTTCACGGTTAGTTTAACGTGAGTTTTTTGGGGTTCGATTCGAACTACCCCAAATTCAGCGAAATAAAACAACGAAACACAAATTGTGAATTTGATATGGTATTTATTTTAAATATATCAGAATGTTAATCAATTACACTTGTGTGGGTAATTTAATAGAAACAAAAAGGTCTGTGAAATAGTGAAGTGATTACGTAATGATAAGGATTTGGTAGAACCGACGGAAGGCGAAAAAATACAAGTCCGAAAAGTAGATATAATATGTACAAATAATTTTCGAGTCAGAATACAGAACTTGTGGCTCTACCGGAAGCTGATTTTTTATCTGAAGACAAATCGTGCTTCGAGGGTACATGGAGGTACGAGAGTTTGGAGGTGTTTTAAGTTTGGAAGAAAAGGTAAATTTTAGCGTGGAAGGGATTGCTAGGACAGGCCCATTGCAAGGGGGGGGGGGGTGGACTGGAGGAGCTAGGTAGAGGACTTAAGGTCCTAAGGAGACCTTGGTGAAATTAATCACAATTCGAAGAAAACAGATGAGGAAGCTGACCATCAATAAAGCCAATGAGAGGATAACCATAAAACTTTACAATTTTGAAAATACTAATTTCGAAGACAGATGTTCGAAGCTATAAGAGACCATTTAACGAAAGTAAGGGAAAAGCACGTTTCTACCATAAAGAGAATATCACAATAAAACCAAACTAGGCGTTGTACAAATATCTCGAAGAAAGGTTTTGGAGGTTATCGAATTACGAAATGAGCGTAAGTGAAATTATGGAATTTGCATATGTAAAAAAAAGTACAAAAATTTCTTATAATTTACACAAATAAGAATATAAATAATCAGGATATTCATAGAAATTGTTACGACGTAACAATGGCATTTATAATAAATAAACAGCAATTGTATGTGAATTCGTCGTTTACTTTATTCAAACAACCTTGTACCTCTAGTTAATACATAAGTTACCTTAAGACTGGTTTGTCTCTGACTTAGTGTATATAATTTTAAAAAATAATTCAACTTTAGGTTAACACTTATTTAACTCTAGCTTAATAATAAAAGCATAGTTCAACATTACTTCAACGTTATCTTAACAATACTTTAGTTCTCCTATAATTTATCCCTAATGAGGAAGCCTAAATTGATATCATAACTTGTTAAGTCCCCAATAGCATCAAGAAGACAAAAAAAAAGCGCTAGAGGTTGGTTTGGTTGACTTTCTCCTTTTCTCCCCCTTTTTCATTTTATTTTACATTTATTGTACATTTGTTTTCAGAGAACGGTGAAGTCAATAGCTTCGAAGTCTATTTTTGATTTGTGGATTTTTTGGAGTTCTATTTTAGTTCATAAAACTTCTCATAAGAAAGTAGATTTTTTTCGATCTTTAAGAAATTTTAAGAGAGAGACATGAAGGAAACATGTGATACAATCTACAGGGTTGCCTATGAATACTCTTCGAATATGTTTTTTGATAAGGTATTGATGAATAACTCAATTAACCAAAAGATATCTATTTTTATTTAAGTATAGTATGCAAATTTAAGGAAGCTAGCAATGTTTTTATCTTCTTTCTATAAAAATTTTATAATATGTTTTTTCGATTACAATTGCTTTCATCTTTCTATTTGTCCACCTGATAATTATCAAAGAGAAAAAATAAGGTTGCCAGAAGGGTGAAAATAAATGGAGGTATAAGTAATATAATTAAAATGGAAACCTGGAAACTTATCTAAAAAAAAAGGTCGCCAAAAAGGATTTGATTTATTGAGGTAAAAGGAAATGGTACCCTTCTTGACATTAGAAAATGGTACAAATTGTACAAATGGTATATAGATTCTTTTATTATTATGTATCGTTGAGTACTTTATTAATCATTTTTCGACTAGTTTTCATATTGAATTATTCTAGCTTGAAAAAGCTTGATTTTTTCTTGTGAAAAATATCTTAAAACGAATATGAGATGGAGAGTATTAATGGAGGTTTTGGAGCTCGCAACGAGCGTTCGCCCCGCGTTAACTAGCCACACCGCAACTAGACGTGCTATAGTGTCTCACTGGTTCTAATACTTGAAAAAAAATAATTTTTTTTTTACGTGTAACGAATATTTCATTTTTTCTGACTTTTTGATAGTTTCAGAACAATTCAGATATTTCGTGCCCGCAAAACCAATAGATTATTTCATCTCAAGTTATAACTTTCACCTAATTCGCATTTGTTTTGTACGTTTAGTCATAGTAAAAAAGTGAGAAGTGAATTCTTTAATATTCGAAGCTAACACCATACATATCATTCACTCCGACAACGGTTGCTCTCGCTTCGCTTAATCGTAGATTTGTCGTATTCATACCTCATTTTAGGCTTGTTCAGTAATTGTGCTAGTTCTTCCTTTTCATACTTACATCAACTGTAGTGGTTTGATTCTGTACAATACATAGAAAAATATTTCTTGGAGCAGTGCTTTGGCACAATGAAAAGACGAAGGAGCTTTAGTCACCGTTGTTGTAATACTTCTCAAAAGGATAATCATAAGCTCACATCTGATCTAAGACCAATTTCTATAAAACTTCGAGAAAAGTACCCTGGCATATCAAATGATTCGAAAGTATGTGGATCATGCAGAAAAGACATGTCTGAATTTTCCTTATTTTATCCATGGTTTGTCGAAGTAGATACCATGCTTAAAGATGGAGATGCCATCACTTCCAACAACATCCCTTCTTGAGAGCGACATATAATCTGAAAGAGAAAATGAGGGATTATTTGGAAGAGATTATCCTATAAATTATAAGAGTTTTCCTTTTCCGTCAATATCCAAATACAAAAGATTAACAAATTATTGTAGCAATTAAGAGCATGAGTCAGCAATGGAGATTTCACAATAAATCAAAGAAGCATCCAAAAACTCCTTCAGTGAATTGGAAAAAGTTTTTCTTTTGACACTTTCATTTAAGTTTTGGGGTCGCAGGGGATTGGTTCAAGAATTTGGGACCCCTGAACGCCAGACTCGAAAAGCGAAACAACTGGTAGCAAAAAACGGTATTTTACCATCTCATTATCCAAAAAAAGGTGGAGCTTTAACCCATTAAGCAGATAATTTAGTTAGAGAGTTTTAACTTGATGACGAAAATAGTCGTATGATGCCGGGGAAGAAAGATTTCGTCTCAATTAAAAAAGATGGTGGCTCCCGTGAGCATATTCAAAAAAAGTTAATTCTGTGCAATCTTTCGGGATTATACAGCAATTTCCAAAATCAGTACCTTCAAATTGAAATCAGTTATTCAAAATTCTCTCAACTCGGACCTCGTCAATGCGCACTTGCTGGAGCTAGTGGAACTCATAATGTTTTTGTGTGTGTGTTCACCACGAAAACGTTAATCTAATGCTTGATGCCGTGAAAATAAAAGAAGTTACGAGTGATACTGAGTCTCCTATTATAACACATCATGACGCTATCAAAAAAATCATATGCAGCAGTTCTGGTCCAGAATGCTACCTTGATGAATGCGAATCATGTCCCAGTACAGATGCTCCCAAGGATTTTTTGAAATCGGTTTTCGCAGATCACTCTATTGATGGAATAGAATATCAGCGTTGGCAACAAACTGATAGGAGCACATTACATACTGAGATCACTGATGCAGAAGATTTTGCAAAAGAACTTGTCGAGCGTCTATTTATATTGAAGTCTCATTCTTTTATAGCTAAGCAGCAGTCTTCTTTCTTTGAACATCTAGAGAATAGCTCAAGTGAAGGAGAATCTCTCATTCTATGCGATTTTACTGAGAACTATGCATTTTTAGCACAAAATGCCGCACAGTCATTTCATTGAGACAATGATCAGGTTAAGATCTTTACAACTGTCATCCGTTACAAAGACGGCAATGAAATAAAACATCGCAGTCTAGCTCTTTTGTCTGACAACCTAAATCACGGCAAAATACCTGTTTACAAATTTCAGAAAGTTATAACCAAATACCTGAGAAAAAAATTTCCTACAAAAAAAAAAATTATTTACTTTACCGATGGTGCAGCACAACATTTTGAAAACAAGTACAATTGTGCAAATCTGCTGCATCATGAAGCAGAATCCGGTATTCAGGCGGAATGACACTTTCACGCGACTTTACATGGAAAAGGAACATGTGATGGAATTTGGGGCAGTTTGAAAGGACTCGCCGCACGTGCCAGTCTCCGGGAGTCGTCTCAGAAACAGATTTTGACTGCTGATGCTCTATATCAACGGGCTAAGAGGGACTTGCCTGAAACGGTAATATTTTTCATCTCCGAAGAAAATCATGCCGCCATTGCTGAAAACCTAAAAACTCGATTCGATTCTGCAAAAACTGTGCCGGGTCAAATTGTTAAAGAAGAAGAGATTAACACCAAAAAAACTCCCTAAAACGTGAGAGGCAAGGGAACTCTTCAGAAACCATCTCGAAGTGTAACAGGCGAAAAAAACCGTCCACCAAAAGCATTTCTTATTTTGTTATTAACTACCGTTTTCCTACAATGAAACCGTATCAAAAATATAATTTAGAAAATATCTAAACCGTTTTTCAGCTACGTGAAAGTAAGAATGAAATAAAATATTTGTTACACGTAAACAGAAAAATCATTTTCATCAAGTACCTATTAGAACCACTAAGACAATATAGCACGCCTAGTTGCGGTGTCACTAGTTGGCGCGGGGCACCCGCGCTCGTACGACCTAATATAACTCCACCAATACTTCCCATTCCATATTCGTATTGGGATGTTATTCACGATAAGAAATCAAGCTTCCTATCTAGCGTCATTTAAAAAAAATAATAAAAAATGCCGCATTTGGAGATAAACTCAAAAATGCTTGTAAAACAAACGTTAACAACAACCGTCAGTTGCTTGTCGACAGTCGCCGAGGGCACCAGCTTCCACTCTGCCTTCCGGAATAAACAAGTGTTCTATAATCCACGCATTTTCTTGATGAGCCACAGCGCCATAGCCTACCGTCGCAGAAAGTGAGTTTTAATACCTTCGTGTTAACCTGAACGTGTATTTTATTTTCATTTTCATTTTCATTTTTTATTTTCATTTGATTAAAATCCACAAAAGTTTGAAATTTTCTGCAAATCTTTAAAAAATATTTTCAATTTTTTTCAATTCTCTCAAAATTTGCTCATGAATCTTCGTAAAATAAATAACTTTCTAATGATTACAAAAACTTTCTATTAAAAAATACGGATGTACAAACATATGTTGCTATCCATACTTGGCCTTATTATTTGAAATAGCGAAACTTGGGTCTCTTGCAAATATATTATACACTTAGGCCACTGAAGAAATTAAAATACAAACACTGCGCCTTATCGATTTCAGAAAGGGGTATGAGAAACACAAGACAGTATGTTCATTTTTCTTGAAGCTTTCGGACTACTTGGTTGATAGTAAATCTGCCAACGTTTCTTTAACCTCTCCTGCAGCATTATCAGGGCCAGTCTCTGCCAGGGCTGAAGGGCTCTGGTATTTTGATAGTCATTCAGGGTGTCTACTCACCTAGAAAATCTGGAATTGTCAGGGAATTTTATTGGTCAGGGAAAAGTCAGGAAACTTCGTTTGAAGTCAAAGAATTGTTTCAAACGTGCTTGAATTTTGTTTTGAGTTGTAATATAAAAATAAATAACAATTTTTTCTTATAAAAGTGAAATTCTAGTCCAGGATTTATATTTATTTAAATGAAACCTATTTTTATCACTTTCACTAATCTCAGAGAAGTATATATTTTTACAAAATATTAATATATTGAATATGCATCGACTTTTAAGCATGAAAATAAAATAAAATATTCTAAAATTATTATTCGTATTCATGGACTTTAGAAACAAATTCAAGAAACAATTAATAGTGTTTTTAGTATTATTCATTTGTTTCATTACTCGACAGTGATAATTAATTTTTGTAATAAAATCCTGTAATAATTCGGCAAAGCTTCCTCAATTAAACATTTAAATCCTTGAAAACTTGGGCCGTTAAGAAATTTCTTTTCCTTTTATAATGTTACTTTCACAAATTAAAAAATATAGTTTTTCAATTTTACATATAAATACTGAATAGTGCCATTTTTACACAATTAGATATATTTACAATAACTAAAAGAAGCATTTAGAAGTGTGCCGACTCGTAACGAGATGGCAGGAGAGATGGCGTGGAGGGAGCACTGGGAGATGGACTCACCGCCTAATCGCAGATCTCTCCCCCTGGCTGGAGAAGAAGCACGGAGAAATTGGCTTCTACCTGACGCAGGCGCTGACGGGTCACGGT
>JAUMHM010000078.1:37382245-37394182 GCA_032362435.1 Melikaiella ostensackeni | reverse complement strand
CAAGAAACCAGCGACTAAATTTGGACAACACACTCTTAGAAAAGCCTTCATTAAAATTGAAAAGCCATAATAAAAAAGAGGACAGAAAAAAATGCCGGTATTCATTCAACAATCTTTTCAGGACTAAGTTGAAGTTACACAAAACAACTTTTAATATTACAATTAGGGAATAATGAATGGTGAATAAGTAATAAGTAATATTTCATTTCGACTATGAAATGGAGGAAAATGATGCAATCAACAATCTGCCAACCAGGAAAAGAAATTTTTTATTTATTTTTACAATCCATCCATCAGCCCGTTCCAAGATCTAATATTTGTTTTTTATTTGTAATATAAAACGTTATAAAGGGGCAGGTAACATGATGTATTGGAAGCGGCTAGATGACCACTATTGTGGACGGATATTGCACCCGTCTGTTTCATGTTGGACAGATTATTTGTCAGATATAACATATCTGATACGATACTTTGACACGGATTTAGAATTGACTGGAATATTAATATATGTAGCAAGTTGGTAGAGAGATCAAATAGTTTTTCAGCTTTCGTTTTGTATTATTGCCTTGCTGAACTTAACACTTGAAAATATATATATATAGAAAAATAAATATAAACTAGTGAAATTCTCACCTGAGCGATTTGATCAAACCTTCCGAAAAGTTCGTTCAACGTTTTCACAAGGTCTGAAGCGGAAAGTTGCTCGGATAGTGGCGTGAAATTGACGATATCTGCGTAGAGAATACTGCAACAAAAATAATCCATATTTGGAATTTTTGAAAAATGTTAACTTAATAACACTGAACAGAAAATAATTTAAAGCATAGTTCCGAAAACGTCGGTCCTTCGATTTCTTTTAATCTATGTATACGGACGTATTTTGACGCGCTAATTACGTATGTGATAGTTATTTTCATGGAAAAAACTACATAAAACTCATAAAATCATGGTTTTTTCCATTTTTTTTTGTAAATGATGGGAATTTCGGAAAATATTGCCTTCGAAAGTTGTAGATCTCATAGAAATGCACGTTTTGAATTGCATGAATTTTTACTGTAAAAATGATAGTTTTCCAGGAAAAGATAGACAAAGTTGAGGAGTTGTAACAACGTGGGGTACAACAGGGTTGGGTCTTTCTTCAGCGTTCGCGCTTTCGGGCGCGTTCTCATTATTCTTGAGCATTTAGGGGACGAGATGGAATCCCTGTGATTGTCCACAGAAATAGTTTAGATCACATCGCTAATCCCTTCCAACGTCTCGTGGAGGGTGGGGAGAAAGCTCTGTGACTGGTCACAGAAATACTTTAAGCAATATGCAATCTTTGTGATTTTTCATCTTCAACTCTGGATGTCTAGAAAACTATCAATCGTAGGCTGAAAGTAGATAAACCAGAAATGTGTGCTTTTATGAAATTCGAACCTTTTATCTGAAATATTTGACAGAGTTTTTTGTGTATACTGAGATAAGCGCGAAGAAACCATGTTTTTCAACGGTTTTTCTCTTAAATCGTTTTAATCATGAGGATTATATTTTCGCCAATGCTCACTATCATATTCGTAATCAGCGCGTCAAAATACAGAAATGTAGATAGTTTCAAAAAATCGGGGGTCTGACGTTTTTGAAACCTTATCCATAATTTGTTCAATTATTGGAAATGATAGAATCCGATAAAATCCTTTCCTTACTTTAAATTTATATCTAAAATTCAATTATTTTACCTTATCATCATTGAAGTAATAAAACTCTTGAAGATATATCAAAGAAACATCAAGGAAAAGTATTAAGGATAAAATCCTGTGCTGATGCTTTAAAATCTCAAGTACCTCTACAAGTGATTTCAGGAAACCCTTTAAAGTAAAATGTTCAGAAAATTTTCCTGAAAAATGAGTTTCTTATTCAGAAAAATACATTTTGGTGCTCATTTTTGCATTTATTTTAAAAGTGAATTTGATAAAGACGTTCAAATAAAAAAGTAAAATAAGAAAATTAGTGAACTGTTATCAATTTATAATCCTAAAATCTTGAAAAATTGAAGCATATTTAAGTATACATTTTTCAAAAATTTGTAATCGATGATATTTAAAACAAGCTCTAAAACTGGAAATAATTCTTAAAATGATGTTTTGTTTTTTAAAATGTGTACGCCCATATTAAATCAGCCCACTGTGTCGCTTGTCAATAAGGGTCAACTTCAGACAGAATTCAGTTTGACAGTTTGAAGTTGACCGTAATTGATAAGCGACAAAGTGGGCTATTTTAAAAGAATACGCTAGAAACTATCAACTAATCATGGGAAAATTTAAATAAACAGGTTAGAACTGATTTCTTTACGTTTTCACATTTAGGTTAACATTTCCGTGTATGTGACGTTTGTGTTTGCGTATTCGCGTATTCACGTATTTATCAAAACAGTGTTTTCATCAATGCATCGTGTCTCGCCATAACATCGTGTTTTTATTGAAATATCGTGTATTCATCAAAAATTGTGTTCTCATCACAACATCGGGTTTTCATCCTAACATCGTGCTTCCACCAAGACATCGTTTTTTCACCAAAACATCGTGTTTTAATCGAAACATCGTGTATTTATCAAAACATCGTATTTTCACCAAAATATCGTGTTTTTATCAAAACATCGTGTATTCATCGAAACATCGTGTTTTCATCAAAACATCGTATTTCACAAAAACAACGCGTTTCCACCAAAATATAGAGCTTGCATCAAAATATCGTGTATTCACTTATACATTGTCTTTTCATCAAAACATCGTGTTTCTATCGAAACATCGTGTTTTCATCAAAAAATCGTGTATTCATCGAAGCATCGTGTTTTCACTAAAACATCGTATTTTTCTCAAAAGATCGTGTATTCATCAAAACATCGTATTTCACAAAAACAACATGTTTCCACCAAAATATAGTGCTTGCATCAAAATATCGTGTATTCACTTAAACATCGTCTTTTCATCAAAACATCGTGTTTCTATCGAAACATTGTGTTTTCATCAAAAAATCGTGTATTCATCGGAGCATCGTGTTTTCACTAAAACATCGTATTTTTCTCAAAAGATCGTGTATTCATCAAAACAGTGTTTTCATCAAAACATCGTGTTTCACCAAAACATCGTGTTTTCGTTAAAACATCGTGTATTCATCAAAATATTGTGTTCTCATCATAACATCGTATTCCATTTAAACATCGTGCTTTCACTAAAACATCGTGTTTACACCAAAACATCGTGTTTTTATCAAAACATCGTGTATTCACCAAAAACGGAAAAAATTAGCAACGGATCGAAGAGCAGTTATTATATTATATATATTATTATATTATATTATATTATATATATTTATGTTATATTATATTATTTTATATTATATTATCTTATATTATATATTATATTATATTATATTATATGCAAAATCCAAAATTGCGGATGTACAAGGGTATATTCCAAAACCTAGCTCTAAGAGTTGGAGTCGAGATAAAAATTGGTCTATTAAAAGTTACTAATATATTTGAGTCAATATAGTCATTTTTAAAAATCAAAATATCACTTTAGTCACTTTCCTTTCAATAAGTTATAACAGAGAACCCAAGCTTTGACCACTGCTAAATTCAGGTCTACACCTATTTCTCAATTTTCTTCAATTCTGTTGAATTCCTTTGAATTCCTTTTAATTCAATTGAATTCCTTTAAGTTCTTCAGAATCCCCTTGAAATCCACTGAATTCAGTGAATCCTTTTTGGATTTGTATTTTTTTACATTCGCCCTGAAGACTTCTAAATTCACCTTGAATTCTCATGAATTTTATCAGATTTCTATTCATTCCCGTGTATTTGAATTCAATGGAATTTCTTTGGATTTCAATCTTTTTTTTTGTTGCATTTGCTTACATTTTTTTCAATTCACCTTGAATTCTTTTAAATATAACTTGAATTTGTATGAATTTCATCGTATTTTCTTGAATTCCCTCGAATTTTTCAAAAAAAAACTTCATACTTAATGAATTCAATGAATTTCAAAAATATTTTTGAATTGAAGCGTGCTCTACAACAGTGCTTTATGCGCTATTTGTAGTAAGATCATCTAATATGTGAAAATAGGTAGTAAATGATACTTATAGAAAGTGGTGTGTAATGCACTGTTGGAGAGCACGCTTTAATTGTTTTAAATTTGCTTGAATTTTATTTAATTAACTTTTTTTTTACTTCCAGAATTTTTCATCAATTTACTTCAATTCGGTTGAATTTGCTCTGAATTCTGTTCACTCCCATTTTACTCAATTCAATGGAAATTTTTTAATTTTTAAAATTTGATTAAATTCACCCAAATTCTTACAAATAATACCAATGTCTCTTGGATTTACTTAAATTCTTCTAAATCTCCTCCCATTTTACTGAAATCAATGAAATTTTTTGGATTTTTTCCAATTCATTAGAATTATTTTGAATTTAACTTAAACTGTTTCAAAGTCACTCTGAATTTTCATAAGTTCATCCTCAATTCGTTAAAATATACCTGGGATTCTGATAAACTTTAGTGAATTCTTTCGAATTAAAAAAAAAAAATGAGTCACATCTATAATTAATATTTGAAATTCTCAATTTGACCGTAGTAGGCGTATACAAGAAGAAAATAATTCATTTAATTAATCAAATGTTTAGGATGTTTGAAAGTACATGTTGAATTTTTTACATGTTAAATAATATGAAATTTTGAATAAAGAATGAATGTTAATATTGTGAATTAAGTGTTTCACCTTTACTGAGTGAAGGTTCACATTAACATCATACAAAATCTTCAGCTTTGATATTGAAAATGTAATTTTTACTTATAAAATGATTATTTTTATAATAAAGGTGGCAAGATTAGGTTATCTTATTTGATTCTGTTTTGTCAATTTGAAAAATATAATGCAGTGAGTTATTATTAAGAATTTTTTTGAAGGTTGATTGGATAGAATTTTCAGAATAACTTCAAGCTCCGCAAAAAAACCGCAGAATATTTTTTCAGGGTTTAACATAGATAATATAAGGAAATAATTTCCAAAAAAATCACATTGACGTTTTTTTTAAACCCATGATCATATGTTGTCGCTATATCACTTGCAGACACATTTTTTAATTAATTTTATGCCACTAGAATGGAAGTTTTGAAAGTTGGGTTCACCTTACAGAAATTTTACGGTTCTTACTAATTCTGAAAGATTTAATCATTTTTCGTATGCTAGTATTGAGTGTAAAGGTGTTAAAACTGAAGATGGAAAATCTGCAAATACATAACTATTATAGGGTCTCTTTCCTTTAGCTAAAAAACGTGTTAAAAGTTGATGCCAATTAAAAATATTTTACCAAATAATTGACAGGTTATTTTAAATTTTTATGATAAACTTGATAAATAGGACTCTTGGCCGTATTTTTAAGATTCTGCTCCACTGGGAAGTGCCTCTACAGAAATAAAAATAATGAAGAGTTGAAATCTCTTGAATTTTAAGTTTCATTTGTGTGAGATAAATCTGGATTTTTCAAAATCCTTTGTTCGGAATTCCGTTTAAAAAATATTTAATAATGATAAAGTGCTTACGAGAGTCGTTTGATAAGCAAGGTCAATTTCTCGCTAGATGGCGCCAAAATAAACTTTGTAGTATATGGCCAAGAAGTAGCAGCACTCTTCGAACAAACCTCTACCAAGCTTAAGCCAAAATCGACGCTTAGTTTGTGTTTGGCATGCGTTTAAAGTGAGGGTGTCAGTAATTTTTGAAGAAATGGAGAAAGAAGAGTTCCGTGCAGCGATAAAACATTTTTATTTAAAAAATTGGACGGCCGCACAGATCAAAGCTGAGTTAGGCGACATTCACGAGAAGACTGTTCCATCGTCAAAAACCGTTTATTTTTGGATAAACGAATTTAAACGTGGTCAAACCACAACTAAAGATAAAGTGCGCTCCGGACGCCTAATTGAGGTCCCCACATCGGATATGGTGGAAAAAATTGATCATATGGTTATGAAAAATCGCCGAATCAAGGTGCGGTGAGATTTCTAAGGCTGTAAGCATTTCCACTGAACGAGTCTATATTATCTTGCACGAAAAACTTGAGGTTAAGAAGGCGCGTGCAAGATGGGTACAGCGATTGCCGACTCCCGATCGCAAGCTCAACCGAAAAGACGTTTAAGCGCATTGTTTGGCGAAGTTTAACCGGAATCCGCAGGACTTTTTGCTTTGATTCGCGACTGTGGATAGAACCTGGATCCACCACTATACACCCGAGACAAAGCAGCAGTCAAAGCAGTGGGAACTACCTGGTAAAAGTGCGCGAAAGAAGCCGAAAACTCTTTTGTCAGCTGGGCAGGTGATAGCCACAGTATTTTGGGATTCCCAATGAATTATGCTCATTGATTACTTAGAGAAAGGTAAAACTATAACAGGTACGTGCTATGCATCATTATTGGACCATATGAAAGCCTAGCTACAAAAAAAACGGCCAAGATTGAAGCACAAAAGTGTGCTGTGTCATCACGACAACGCACCGGCTCACACCTTCGCAATCGTAATGTCTCCCAACTTTGAAGGCCTGGCTCGGTGGGAAGAGATTCTCGTCCAATGAAGAAGTAATCGATGCCGTCAATGCGTATTTTGCAGATCTCGAGAAATCTTACTGAAGGGATGAAAAAATTGGAATCTCGCTGGACTAAGTGTGTAGCCCTCGAAGAAGACTATATCATGCATACATGCTTTTTTACCAAACTTATCAAAAAAACCTCGTAAGTGGCTGAACTGAAACTTTAGCATATTATTGCAGTGGAATGAAACCCTCTGCTTATATGTATAGGGTCATAATGCATTACATGCTTACTCTAAGTTAATCAATGTTGCCTCTTGAATAAATTATGCGCACCTGACATTGTTATGACGTTGGACATACATCTCATGAAATCTGGTTTGTTTGTGCTTCTTGGCCTCCTGACAGGCGTCTGCCATCTTCAACATTATACTCCTTTTCACCTGGAACAGATACCCTCTAAATTATTTATAAATATAAAAAATAATAGATTTTCTCTTCATATATTTGGAGGAAGATTAAGCACTATCTTTTTTCTTTCAGATAAAATAAAATCATTCAGTTCAGTGGCGTAACTACTCTGCCGTGATATTCAAGAAAGCCGGATCCACAAAAAATCGAAAATGAGTTTTTTATATCGTTGGAATCGTAAAAGAAAAATTAATCATTTTATGACCATTGCTTTCAAAATTGTTGATATAATTGAAAATATTCTTTTATAATTATTGTAATGAAGACGGATCTACAATTCTGCCGAGTCGTATTTTGTAAGGAAGCAGGATCTGCAGAGAATTGTGCGGATCTGCACGAAGTTGCACACGCAGCCCCAAATACGAAACAAAAAAAAATTACGCAAAAAAACCGGATCTTCAAGATCCGGTTTTTTTTTCAAGTCACTCATTCCAAATTTTGGGTCAAACAGTTAGAAATCAGAATGGCCGAACCAATATGTCGACCAAAATTCATGAAAAATCATCCGATTTGTACAAAACTCATTTTGTAGGGGTTCTCAGAGTCACAGATTACAAACTTTGTGTCAAAAAGTCAAAAAGTTGAAGGTCAAAAAGTTGAATTCAAAAATGGCCGAACCAATATGGTGGCCAAAATTTAAAAAAAAATCATCCTTGTATAAAAATTATTTTCTAAGGGTCTTCCGAGTCACAGATTACACATTTGGGATCAAAAGGTCAGCATTAAAAATGACTTTTAATTCACAGAATATAGCAATTCTTTCACTCAGAGAAATTGCCAGTTGACATGAAAAATATTTTTATGAAAACTGCTATCTCCTCTTGGCTTAATAGTAAAGAGGATTTTCTTTTATTTGTGAATAGTTCCTTTGCAAAAAACTTCACTTAATATTGCACCATCCCGTGTAGAAACTGCGATCGGTATTGGAATGGCCCCGGATTGTTGTCCCTATTTCTGATCGGGCGCTGATCGGGAAAACTAAATAGGGTCTGGCTAGTTCGGGAATGCTATTTTATCCGGGCTCTATCTAGAACTTCTAACCAGGTCCTAACGGAATCTGTGACTCAAAAAACCTCTGGATAATGAGATTTATACAAATCGGATAATTTTTATAAATTTTGGTCACCATATTGGATCTTCTATTTTGAGTTTCAAGTTTCTGACCCAAATTTTGTGACCTATGACTTGAGAATCCCCTACAGAATGAATTTCATACAATTCGAATGATTTTTCATAAATTTTGGTCGCCATATTGGATTGGCCGTTTTGAATTCTTACTTTTTTACTAAAATCTTGGAATCTGTGACTCGAAAACCCTGGGTAATGAGTTTTATACAAATCGGATAATTTTTTTAAACAAATTTTGGTCACCATATTGCATCTGTCATTTTGAATTCGAACTTTTTAAATCAAACTTTGTAAGCTGTGACTCGAGAACTCCCTACAAAATGATTTTTGTTCAAATTGAGTGATTTTTTGAATAAATTTTGGTCGCCATATTGGATCGGCTATTATGGAGTTTGACTTTTGAACTAAAAAGTTGAAATCTCTTGCTGGAAAAATCCCTAGATAATGATTTTCATACAAATCGAATAATTTTTTTCACAAATTTTCTCACCAAACTCGATCTGCCATTTTCAAATTTAACTGTTTGACATGAACTTTGTAATCTATGACGGAAATCCCCAACAAAATGAGTTTTACAGAAATCGGATGATTTTTTCATAAATTTTGGTCACCATACTGAATCGGCCATTTTGAATTCTAACTTATTGACTAAAAACTTGGAATCTGTAACTCGAAAAACCTCTGCATAATGAAATTTATACAAATTGGAGAATTTTTTACAAATCTTGGTTACCATATTGGATCTGATATTTTGAATTTTAACTTTTTGACTCGAACCTTGTAATCTGTGACTCGAAAACCCCCTACAACAATAGTTTTATTCAAATCGAGT
Organism: Melikaiella ostensackeni; assembly: GCA_032362435.1. Lineage (NCBI taxonomy): Eukaryota > Metazoa > Arthropoda > Insecta > Hymenoptera > Cynipidae > Melikaiella > Melikaiella ostensackeni. The sequence goes on along the minus strand of JAUMHM010000078.1, from coordinate 37,385,186 downwards.
GATTTTTCAAGATAAATTTTGGTCGCCATATTTGAACGGCTATTTTGAAACCTAACTTTTTTTACTCAAAATTTGAAATCTCTCGAAGAATTCCTAGATAATGAGTTTCACACAAATCGAATAATTTTTTTTATAAACTTTGGTCACCATACTGGATCTGCCATTTTGAAATTTAACTGTTTGGCCTAAAATTTTCAATCTGTGACTGAAACTCCCTACAAAATGAGTTTTATACAAATAGGATGATTTTTTATCAATTATGGTCACTATATTGGATCTGCTGTTTTGAATTCTAACTTTTTGCCTAAAAATTTGGAATCTGGACTTAAAAAACGCCTGAATAATGAAATTTATACAAATCGGATAATTTTTTACAAATTTTGGTCGTCATCTTGATTTTTAACTTTTTCATGCATTATTTGGAATCTGTAACTTTAAAAACTCCTAGAAAATTATAATAGGATAATTTGTGAAATTTTTGCAGTTTTTCTGTTCTTGCATCTCTCGATGAACTTCCGAGAGCCAGCACTCATGCATCCGCCTAGTATTATATTTTTCACATCGTTAAGGCCATGTGAGCGTAACCTCAAATTTTGTTTGCATTTTTATTTATACAAACTTACGTTCACATGAAACGCGTTATCGAGTTGAAAATTTAGTTAGCTAAATAAGAATCACTAAGGAACGCTTGTCTGGTACCAAATTTTTATAATTATAAAAAAAGCAAAAAAAAATTTTTAGGGAAAAACTTTTTTTATAATTATAAAAATTGAGGGCCGGACAAACGTTCCTTATGGCTTTTCATTTAGTTTCTGGAATTTTCAACTCGATATTGCGTTTCGTGTGAACGTAAGTTGGTTTGAAAATACGTGAAAAAAAATTTTTGAGGTTACACTCACATAACCTTAAATTTAAGAAATTGAAAAATAGGCACATGTCGGTGTAGTGAACATCTTAAGCTACAAATCTCTGCTTTCCTTTTATCGATTAGAGGTGAAGCCCTAGAGAGACCGGAATCGGAAGTAGATGTAATTTCGTTTTCTTCAAACATGTAACATTGCAATTCATATTCTCACCCCAAAGTGAGAATTAGCGATGAGTCTTTTTCTTTTCATCAAATATATGTTAGTTAATACTGTAAAAATAGAAAATTTATATTATGTGTCGAAATATCCGCTAGTTCGTGAAATATTTGATTAATGGTATAGTAAAAAATTGTTAAAAAGTTTTGAAATTAAAGCACGATTTCTCAAAGGCTAATTAATAGATGACTGCAAGACTTTATTATCAGCTACTTCAATGTGTATAGATACCGAAAAAATATTGGATTTATTTTTTTGGATTTTCGACTTTTGGCCAGTTTTGACGGGATCCTGTCTTACTGTGCGTTATGGAATTTCAGAAAAAAGAGTGTTAATACTGAAAAGGCACCATCTGCAAATAAAATAATAATAGATAGAATAGAATAATAAATCCAGCTTTTTGCGAACACCAATGCTGCTTTCCGAGGTCCGATTTTCGCAAGAAAGCAGAATCTGCAGATCCGACCTCTTTACGTGATTGCAGTACACATTTTTGGCCGGATCTGCATTTTTTATAACATATCTACAATTCATATAATTTTCGTCTGCAGAAATGGGAAGATCATATGTAAATTACCCATTTGAACAGTTTTCATCAATTATCTTGAATTGCTGTTTTTGCAGATCCATTCTTTTCACATGATTTCGGTGCACATTTTTGTCCGGATCTGAATTTTTCGTAACAAATCAACAATTTATTTATTTATTTTTTACAGAAATGAGGAGATCATATGCGAATTACCCATTTGAACAGATTTCATAGATTATTTTAGTTTGCTCTTCTTGCAGATCCGTCCTTTTTACATTATTTCGATACACATTTTTAGCCGGATCTGCATTTTTTCATAACAAATTAACGATTTATTTAATTTTTAACTGCAGAAATGAAAAGATCATATGTAAATTACCCATTTGAACAGTTTTCATCGATTATCTCGATTTGCTCTTTTTGCAGATCCATCTTTTTACATGATTTCGGTACACATTTTTGGCCGGATCTGCATTTTTTATAATAAATTAGCAATTTATTTAATTTCGTTTTTGCAGAAATTAGAAGATCATATGTAAATTACCCATTTGAACAGTTTTCATCGATTATCTTGATTTGCTCTTTTTGCAGATCCATCTTTTTTACGTGATTTTGGTAAAAATTTTTTGCCAGATCTGCATTTTTTAAAAATAAATTAAAAATTTATTCAATTTTTTTGCAGAAATGAGGAGATCATATGTAAATTACCCATTTGAATAGTTTTCATTGATTATCTTGATTTGCTCTTTTTGCAGATCCGTCCTTTTCACATGATTTCGGTGCTCATTTTTGTTCGAATCTGAATTTTTTGCAACAAATCAACTATTTATTTATTTATTTATAGAAATGAGGAGATCATATGTAAATTACCCATTTGAACAGTATTCATCGATTATCTTCGTTTGCTCTTCTTGCAGATCCGTCCTTTTTACGTTACTTCGGTACACATTTTTAGCCGAATCTGCATTTTTTCATAACAAATTAACGATTTATTTAATTTTTAACTGCAGAAATGAAAAGATCATATGTAAATTGCCCATTTGAACAGTTTTCATCGATTATCTCGATTTGCTCTTTTTGCAGATCCATGTTTTTACGTGATTTCGGTACACATTTTTGCCTGGATCTGAATTTTTTATAATAAATCAACGATTTATTTAATTTTTGTCTGCAGAAATGAGAAGATCATATGTAAATTACCAATTTGAACAGTTTTCATCAATTACCTTGATTTGCTCTTTTTGCAGATCCATTCTTTTTACATGATTTCGGTACACATTTTTGGCCGGATCTGCATTTTTTATAATAAATTAGCAATTTATTTAATTTC
>JAUMHM010000078.1:37343645-37376106 GCA_032362435.1 Melikaiella ostensackeni | reverse complement strand
CTCCATTTCTGATTCGTTTGTAAATTTTCTTGAAAAAAATCAGTCAGAATATAACTTCTTGCTAGATGAAAAAAAAATGTATTACAATTTCTCTGACAAATATCTGCTTACACATAAAGTTCAGTTATTTTATCAGGTATTATTTCTGAGTTAGATGACAATTTTTCTCCATTTTAATTTTTTTTTCTTGAAAAGAGTCAGTCAAAACGGAACAGTTGTCAACGTTTTTGTTAGATGAAAAAATATGTGTAACTCTTTCTCAAAAATCAGTGATGGGAAGTAACTAGTTCCTTGTAACTAATTACTGTAACTAATCACTTTTTTTGGTAGCGATAGTGGTAACGGAATTACTTTTGTAAGTTAGTGACGAATTGGTAACTAGTTACATTTCTTTCAGTAACAGTAACTATAAAAATCGTTACTTTTTTAGTCACTTTCGAAATGTAGTTCACAAGTCTTTTTTACAACAATTTGATTACTTTTTCAACTATTTTTTCGTTTTCACTATTCAAATTGTGGCCGCAGATAGGTATAGAGATTTATAGCCCAATATAGAAAAATTGAAATTTTTCTCCCACCCTGGGATTCAAAATCTTCTAAAATCTATGAAAAAACACTCAGAAAGAAATATAAAAATAATTTCGGACTTGAATATTCATTTCTTTTTGGTTGATAATGAATTTTTCAAACCGGAAATTTAACCATTCCAGTTATTTCAGTTATTATTTTAGTTGAAATCAACTTTTTTGCTAAAAAGTCGCCTTTTTGTCTTGAAACTTTAACAGTCTGGTTGATTTTATTTCTCTCTTGACTGAAAATTCAACTATTTTGATGAAACTTCTTTTTTTGGTTGAATATAACTGTTTTTCATTTAAAATTAAATTGTTTTTTGGTGAAGATATTCACTATTACATTTTTCGTTGAGGATTAATCTTTTTCCGTTATAAATTATTTTTTCAATTAAAAATTCAACTGTACCATTTTTGGTTGAAAATTTATCTCTTTTAGTTGAAGATTCCAGTATTTTGTTTAAAATTCGTCCTTTTTGGTAAAAATTTATGTTCTTGGTTACAAATTCATCTTTTTGGTTTCAAATTTAACTACTTCATTAAAAAATCATCTTTTTTGGTTGAAATTTAAAATATTACATTTTTCATTGAGAATCGTACTTTTTTGGATACAAATTTTATTATTTGGCTCAAAATCAACTTTTTTGTTGAAAATTCGCCTTTTTGGCTTGAAGATATAACAACCTGGTTGTTTTTTTGTCTTGAGTGCATATTCAACTATTTTGTTGAAAAATTGTTTCTTGGTTGAATGTAACTGTTTTTGATTTAAAATAAAAATATTTTTTGGTTGAAATATCAACTAATACATTTTCTGTTATGAATTCATGTTTTTTCGTTCAAAATTATTTTCTTCAGTTGAAAAAAAAATTCATGTATTTTGTCAAAAATTCGTCTTTTTGGTTTTAGAAATTTTACGTGGATCATGACTAGCCTGCGACTTTCATTAAAAAGTGTAACAACTATCACTCGAAAGTTATGAATAAAGTTTTGTAAACATTGAATTTGGATATATATTTCTAAAATACAAAAGTAAGTAAAACAATAACGATAGTTACTTTTTTGGGAAATGCAACTAAGAAGAGGTTACATTTTGAATCGGTAACGATATAACTAGTTCCTTTTAAAAAGTAACTTACCTACCACTGTCAAAAATATATCTTCTTACAAAGCAAAATTAATAAATTTATTAGGTATTATTCTAGCTCTATTTTGTTAATTTATTTAGTCACAAGTGTCATCCAATATAAACTTTAATAAGCTTCAACATAACATAACCTTACATAATCTCAAAGCATGTAAAATTTCTTACCTGTGCTACCCGCCGCACTTCTTTCGACCAATTTTTTCTTCAGCACCTTCATTTCAATTTCTGTATTTCACGAAACATTTCCAATCACTCTTTTTACCAACAAATTATTAAAAATGACACCAAACTTATAATAATGCCAACGGTTCCTTTCAAAGACTTTCAAAACATTTGAGATTTGATTGTGTCGACGCGCGGTTTGTGTACTATGCATACTCACACAACTATAGACAATCATCAGCGCCCTCTATAATATGTAACCCGTATTCCTCCGCTATGAACGCTATACCGGAAAAGCCTATCTTAATTTCCACCCACTGACACGATGCAGTGCTATGCGGCGCTCCTGTTTGGTCCAGCTTAATCATTTCATAACTCAAAAACTAAAACTTCAGTACATTTTTGCCAAAGGAAGTTTCGGCTTATTTATTTTTTATACAAACATAAAAGTCCGGACACTTAGTTCTGGGACACCGTGTTTAAATACCTAGTAAAATAAAATTATATAAAAATAAAATATAAATGCAAAAAATTTTCTATTATCATTATTGTAATATTCATATTTAAAATAAAACTAATTTACCAAATATTTTTTTATTATCAAAAATGGTATACGTTAATAAATTTAATTATTTTATACAAAAAAAGTTTTTTAGAATTAATATTTTGGCTTCATTCAAATTAATTCAATAGCCAATTACAATAGACAAAAGTTTAAATATAAAAAAATCGTAAATAGTGTAGGTAGCAAGAATCGAACCCAGACGTTTCAGTTATAAATCTTGAGCGCTATCATCTGATCTAACTAGCGGTCGAAAGGCCTTCGCATCGCGGTCTATGTAACTTGCGTGTATTTTTTTTTTTTTGGAGCCTTTTTCTCGAGAACGGCTGGAAAGTGCATCTTATTGTTTTAGCACATTACAAATTTGGTAATGTTAGCAGTGAATGTAACTCAAACAAAATTCCGAAGTCTAGGTTCCCCTTGTTAGTTCGTATGAAGTTCCTTCCCTTTAAACAGTTAAAATGATCTCATGAACTGTGAAATCTGATTTGTAAAAGATTTCAGAGTTTTTTAGATCATTTGAACTGTTTAATGAAAATTTTTCAGAAAGTTAAGTGGTTAACTCTTCGAATTTAAAAATAATTTAATCCAAATTTGGTAAACTGGCCTATTTATAGAATTTATAAAACCGAAAAATGATCGGTGAATGGGGGCACATATATTTATCACATACTATGCCCTAACCCTATACGACTTAGCCAAGACTTTGGCACGAAAGTCCAGGCGTTCGAAAGCTCAGTTGGTTAGTGCGTGCGGCGCGAGTTAGGTTTGGTGTTAGATAGTTTTCGGTAGGTAGGTAGGTTCGAATCCGCAGCGATTTTTTTCATGTATGGTGCACACGATATTTTTTTCAACATTTGTATGAAAAAGTGTGACTTTGTTATGCCTGTAAGAGTGAATCTCAAGATAACTCTAATCGTAAATACATTTTCACGCCACTAAGATGAGATGGAAATTCTCAAAATCAAATATTAAATAAAATATCTGAAAAGAAGCAATTTGGTTTTCAGAAAAGGAACACCGTACATTGGATCAGTTGGCTACTGTATGGCATGAAGTTTAGTTTACAAATTAAATGAATATATATTTGCAGACTATCTTATACACTCAATTGAATCGTACTTATATGTAAGAAAACCAATATTGGAATGATCTCTTCATTTATCTTTTTAATTTGTCTTGCAAATATTTATTGAAACTAATTAATTAGTACTTATTGAAATAAATAAAAGAGAATTCAAGTATTTAATTAATGGAAAAAAGGTTCATTTAAAGCTACAGTCCACAATATATTATTTATTCATTTTTTTTCTTTTTGTTGGAAGACGATTTATTTTTGAAGTAAAACTTTGTCGTAGAATTTAAAAAACCACCGAGATAATTTAATTTTTCTGAACTTCGCGAGTTGTGAATTTAATGCCTTGAAATATATTTGTTCTTTGTTTTGAATCTCGAAGGGTTTCTTTCTTTTTGATTTCATCAAATCCAGGCGTAAAACAACTCTGAAATTGAGAAAAAATTCAATTCTGAATAAAAAAATTATTAAGAGCAAATTTCAAAATTATCAAATATGTGATATTGTAAGAAAAGCAGGGATTGGAACCCCTATGGGTCCAGTCCGGACCGGGACTGTTAAGAAACCCTTTACCCTCAGGTCCAAACTAAAAGGTTCCTTGAATTCAGGGATCAGAACCTTTAAGGTTGTACCCCCGTTTGAAGAGTTCCTTAAGAGTTCGGGTCCGGACTGAACCCTTTAAATTCTTTTAGGTCCAGGTACGGAACTGGAACCTTCAAATTCTTAAGGGTCCAGACCCAGGCCCTCTAAATTCTTAAATGTTTAGGTCTGGACCCAGACCTTTAAAATTTAAGGGTTCTGACCCGGACTCAGACCCTCTAAATTCTTAAGGGTTCGGACCCAGACCTTAAGGAACGAGAGGGTCCATTCCAGACCCGAACAGTTGATGAACTCTTTAACCTCGGGTCCAACATAAAAGGTTCCTTGAATTATATTTGTGAGATTTACAAATTGGTTGGTGACCAAATAAGAGAGGAGAGAGAGAGAGTTTACAGCTCCGACAAAAAATTTTTTTGCCGCAAGGTGTTAGGAAACTCCTAGTGGCAAAATTAACAAAAAATAAATAAATTTGCCGCCCATGTATGATCAATTTTTTTTATTTTTCCGACAGAAATTTCGTGACACCTAGCGGCAAATTGAAGAAAAATTCTGCCGGATCTAGATCCATGCTGGACCCTTTTATTTCTCAAGGGTTCGGGTCTGAATCCGGACCTTTTGATTTCTTAAGGATCTGCGTCCGGACCCTAACCCTTTAAATTCTTGAGGGTCCGGCTCCGGACCCTTGTTACACCATTTAGGTTCCTGGGCCCATTAAAATTAAGGGATTTTGATGTCTGCTTGAATTATATTTGAGAAATTTACAAATTGGTTGATAGCCAAAGGAGAGAGAATGGAAAAGAGAGGGGGGGGGGGGAAGAGACTGTCGAATTTCAGAAAAGTTTTAAAAAGTGCTAAAAAACTTCTAGTGGCAAAATAAAAAAATTTCGAGCATACAGATACAACAATTTTCTTTATTCTACCGCGAGGTATTATAAAACTCTTTGCGGCAAAATAACTTTACACGTCCGGCAAATTTTTTCATAATTTTGCCGCTAGGAGCTCCCAATTTTTTTTTATTTTGCCGCTAGGAGTTTCCTAACACCTTACAACAATATTTTTTTTCTAATTGCTGGATCTGTATACTGATTTTTTTTCGTCGCTAGGAGCTTCCCAACATCTTGCGTCAGAATTTCAAAAAATATATTCGCCTGATCTGTATACTCGAATTTTTTTCTTCACAGCCAGGAGTTTCCTAACACCAAGCGGCCAAATTGAAAGAAAACAATGTTTGCTGGACCTGTATACTCTGTCCTCTTCTATCTCTTCTCCTCTTTCATTTGGTCACCAACCAATTCGTAAATTTCACAAGTATAATTCAAGGAACCTTTTAGGTTGGACCCGGGATTAAAGGGTTCCTTAACGGTTCTTGTCCGGGGTGGACCCTCTAATTCCTCAAGGGTCCGGGTTCCAACCAGAACCCTTGAGAATTTAAAAGGTGGGGGTCCGAACCTGAACCCTCGATCTTTAAAAGGGTCCGGGTCCCAACCGGGACCCTTAATAATTTGAAGGGTCCGGTCCGTACTCGCAGTCTTGAAGAACCCTTTAAACTGGGGCCCAACCTAAAAGGTTTCAATCCCTGATGACAAGTATTTCTAAAAGATAATCCCTTACATAAGAATTTAACTCCTGCTTAAATTCTCCACTTCCGCCTCGTCCATTATTATCATTCCTCCTAAATTCGCACTCACTTGAAAAGTTATCTTTTCCAGGATGAACGAGACACTCATTGCTTAAAGATTCCCTGAACTTATTATTTGTAACATCAACCGCAGAATTAATTTTGTCTTCATTTCTAGTTATAGTTGAATCATACGAAAAAAAACCATCAGTTTTTTTGCTGGAACGTGAAATTTCTGTATTGCCATGCGTATCATCCTTGGGTTGCTTATCAATATTCAATATCAAATCCACATTATTTTCAGGTTGAATATTAATCAAAGCCCTACGTGAAGGCAAAGAAATCGAACAATACGAATTAAGACAAATGCTATCATCATTATACTTTTTTAGTTTATTAACTTCCTTATTGCTGGTCTTGCTTACTGTCTTGCTCTTTTTTATGCGATTACAATTTTTTTCAGAATTTGGGAGGGAATCTTGTTGATTAATGTTGTCAGTTTTGAAGCAGAAATCACCTCTCAGTTGACTATTCTGCGTTCCTACATCTCTTTTTTCTTTTTCGTATAAATTCATCCTCCCACATTCTTTCCGATCAGAAGGAGCACGAGGTACACTTTCATTTCGAAGTTTTTCCTCAGGCTTTGAAGAAATTGGAAAAATTCGATTTTTGAAGTATGAACCTAAAGCGTTCTTAAGGTTATTCCATCCATCAAAAAAGGAAATTTCCTTGTAGTCAGAAGAATTATTTCTTGAAGATCGAATCTTAGGTTCAAATTCTTTATCCATAGACTTTACATTACACTTGCATGAAACTGTTTTGATATTTTTTGGATAACATTCACAATCAAATGACGTACAAGGCTTTGCATACAAAACATGTTCTACTTTAGATTTGGATTGATCTTGTGATTTTAGTGAAACAGTTTTACTGGGTTTTCTATTTATATTGTCACGTATTGCAATATTCGAAAAATTATGTGCAGAATCTTTTGCTAGAATCAGTTTTTCCTTGTTCAAAGAACTACTTATTTTTCTCTTGATAGAAAGATTTTTTTTTGAACAAGAAACTTTTTGATAACTTGGATTAGTTTCTATTTCCACAAGCGAATTGCTACGTATCTTCTGTTTTTGGTTGCATTCTATTTTTTCATTTTTACAGGTTTCTATGGATTTAAAAATATTTTCTGTTGCGTTACATGTTAAGGGATCATAGACTGTACAATTATCATCTTCAAACGGGTCTATGCATTCTTCCTCGTCTCTTTCATTATCCTTACATGCAGACTTTACTTCTGACATAATACCATCTTCACATGCTTCTTTACATTCAGAAATTTCTGCATTATCGTTACAATTTTCGTTATTAAAGCTTTCTTCCACTTGATCCTCGCAATGAACCTGATGCAGATAACTTGATTTGTCTTCAAATTTCATACCAAATTCCGAAACCTCCTCTAAATGCAGTTCACTTCTACAATCTTGGCACAGGTTTCGTGGCTTAGAAGATAAGGAACAACAAACATTAGAAGAAAGCTGAAATAAGCAAACAGGACACAGAAAACTTTTCGTTGATGTAGATGAATCACAGACATGTTCACAAGATTCTTGATCATTCCTCCTATAAATGAGACAAAATAATTACAATTTACGCTTATACTGAATTAAACTGAACATCAAAATAAACTACCTTTGCACTTCGGTTTCCAAATCAGTACAAGAGTGATAATCCTCGTTTACAATTCCTACAAGAGTAATGAATCATCAGCTAATTCCAGTGGACATTTTTTAGATAAATAGATCTATAAGAACTACTTGAGAAAAACTCATTAGAGAAAATGATTAGACACCTTTCCGCTGGTGCGCAATGATCGTTTGATCATCCACATAGTCTTTTGGGAAACATGTAACGATGATAAAAAGCAAAACCAGAGGCCCAAGTAACAGCGCCAAGGATCAGCAGAGCAAAAGAAATGGCAGTCGTGGTGCCGGGCACAAAGATGAAGCGGCTAATGCTTCCAAGAAATGTAGTCGCCTCACAGCCACCCCGCTTGCATGTTTCACAAAGTAGTTCTGCATCGCCGCTACCTACTGAAGGCATCAGACAGTCACATACCTTCAGACGTGTACGAGGTACAAGAACATAATCAGTTTGTAAATTACGATAGGGATATTGCTTAATCAAGTAATGATTACTCAGCATCAACTAATTCGATCATGTTTACATGATTTAACTCAAATTGGAGCCAAAGAAGAGACGAGGAAGGTGATTGTTGTTCGGTACAAAAATAAAATTACTCCAGGTGTACCAGAAGTTTGTTAATCTTTAAAAATGGATTTAGACGTTTAGTTTGAGCCTGAAGTCGGTCAAATAAGCGAGTTTTAGGAATTTTCTTTGCGGGGGTGGCTGTGGTGGTTGAACATTGGCAACTGTTACTCCTATTAGTCAATGGCGATATCGGTTTCCCTTTCTTCAAGGAAACAGATTGAGCTTTTGGTGAATCTGAAGAGATATTGAATGAGGAGAACTTCGTCAAAGACGATGAACAAACAGGGTCTACAAATTTGATTTCTCTTTTCGAAGACTTTTTAGCCCTTGAATTCCAGTTCAGCTCGATCTCAGCATCATCTTCCGCTACACCGACATCGTATGCATCTTTCAAACAACAAAAATTTCGACTTTTTTCACAACCCAGCCCTTTGGAACTATAGTTGGCTTGACTGGATTTCTTAACTTCGGCCACTCCATCCTCGTCTCCGTTTGTAGCATCATCAAGAGCTAAAGACTGACCTGAACGACTATAAGATGACCTTGGACGATTCATAATCCAGACTTGTGACATCTTTCCACAAGAAGTGCGAGGTGGTAGATCCCTTGATGGATGCGCATAAGATGATCTAGAAGTCTTTGTGGGTGATCCAGGACGACAAGGAGCTGACGTTTGACATGTAGGTTCTGTTTGAAATGGTGCCATCTTCAGAGGAATTGTTTCACATTTTCTAGACGTGCAAGGATCAAATGGAGGTGTTCGACAGGGTTGACACTCAGAACAGAGGCATTTTGAACTTGGTGGTAAACGTGGCAATGGGCAGCAAAACTTAGCATTCGGACATCTGGTTTTGGTTTTTGGAAACCTGGATTCACTGGGTAGACAAGCACATTCTGGAGATGATGGACACTCACAGGAACACTCCCTTTCAGCTCTTGCATCCACCTGCACTGGTGGAGGACAGTTGCAGCTTCTGGGCATTGGTTGACACATGCAGTATCCTGGGTTACACTGAGAACAATTCCTCTTCTTTGAGATTGGACGTGGAGAGGATGAATATGGGTGGCGATTGCTGGATGGTTGACAGGTTAGTGTAATTGATTGAGGACATTCACGAGGTGATGAGTATTCAAAACTATGGTTTTGGGAGTTTTTGTTCGGCGAAGGACATCCTGGTGAAGATGAAGTGTTTTTGGATCTTGGTGCACTGCCACCACCTGACAGACGCTCTTTACAGCAATCCTGAATAAGGAATATTAAATAAAGAGAAAGAAACGTGGAACTTTGATGAGTTGGCTTATGTTGATCAATGTCTTTAGGTGCATATAGCTGCGCCTTATAGCTGCGCAGTAGTGCACTACTATGCTTATGGCTGCGCCCTAGGTCTCAAAAACATTTATAGCTGCACACGAATATTCTTCAAGAGTATTACTAACCAACAACAATAAATGAGATAGAATTGTGCTAAACAATCGAAAAGCATCAGCCAGATGATATAGCAAGTGGTAATCATTACTTGAATCCAAAAATCTTAAAACGAAAATTCAAAAACAATTTTAAATATATTTACTCATTCCTACCTGACAATCCCTTGATGATCCAGTGTTGTCAGAAAAAGAAGATGTAGTTCGTGAGTATGGTTTGCATGGAGCCGCTTTTCTACTGCAACCGATGATGTTAATGAAAGGAATTAGGCTGAACACCCAGAACTCAGAATAGATGTCGCCACTCTTTTTGGCTCCTTAGGGTGCACGTTCTCTAGCATTTTATATTATTCATGGCAAACAGCTATTCGCCTGAATTTCGGACATGCGCAGTGAGGGTTATTTTTCCACGCATGCGCCAAGTTTAGCCAATAGCTAATCATCCTGATCGCCATGAACAATACAAAATTATAGTAAATATGCGCCCCAAGGAGCCAAAAGGAGTGGCGACGTCTGTTCTGAGTCTTGAGTGTCCGAGCCTAATTAATTTGAATATTCCAGATGATTAATTAGTATAGTGGGAGTCTCACGGAGGACGACAGTTGCAGCATTTGCAATTCAGCGGTCGGCTGTGGTTACTCCACTGTCGGCGAAGCTCGCTAAAATTGTTCAACCATTCACAATTTGGTTTTGGGGGAACATTTATATTCCATGCTTCTTCCTCGGCACACTGACATGGGCCAGGACTGACACCAATTGTTGCGGTTCCCCCAGGACGAAATCCACCGCAATCGGCACGACTCAAGCAGCCCACATTTGTCTGACATAAACATGAACGAATGCGCGGCTCGGAAGTCAAACATTCTCTGTTTCCATTTAGGCATATTGATCCTGTTTGGAAATTGATTCTATAAATTTTCGGGAAAGAAGATTATTCCCTCAAAGGCACTGGAACCCGGCCATAACCTCAAGAAACTTAGGGCCTATTCCTGTTTTGAATCATGTCTGTATTCGGAGTGAAAAGTTGGCTACTTTTATTACTCTTTGTGTGGAACAATTTTTTTGGATTCTAACCCGAGCATTCGAAAAAATTGTTCACACAAAGAGTATTGAAATTTACCAATTTTTCACTTCGAATACAGGCTTGATTCAAAACAGGAGTAGGCTCTGAGTATCTGAAAAAATGTAATTCTAGTATTTATGGAGTGAGATAGGCAATTCAATTTTGAGGTTAGGGCCTGGTTCCAACTCCCTTAACACTAACAGAAATTATGAAATGTTCTAATTGTAAGGACAACATTTCTTTTCCTTCATTCATTTAATGTTCAATATTAATTCATTACATTTATCTATTAATGAAAATATGTTTCTAATTTGAAAATATCCTAGAATTTTAATAGAATGAAAACGCAACAAAATTAGGAATGTAATATTTTTTAAATGTGAAAAATTAATTATTATACGAAAATCTCAACTAACCATAACAACCGGTGCCAGGAATATGTCCGTTGGTCCCTGATACTTCACAACATGACATTACGTCAGACCTATACGATTTTTTTGATTTTATATTTTTATTGCATTTATCCAAACGTAAATTTTTTCACATGTAATTTTTTCCGGGTGGATAACCTAATATTTTGGAGGTCCATCAGGTTAATTTAAATTTTTGAATTTTGTAGCATTTTTTGCCAGTTTGACCAAATGTGAAAGGAATGGAAGGGAAAAGTTTGACCAGTGTGAAATTAATTTTGGTTTCTGCAAATTAAGTATTTGTGGCTAAGGTCAGTCTAATAAATGTCAATAAGACAAGAAAAATTCAAAGCCATAAAAATTCCTCAAAATCCCTGAAGTAACTTTATAGTATTCTGAAATCCTTCAAAATTCGGTTAAATTTTGTTTAATCTTACGAAATCCTCTAGCATCCGTGGATATGCATTGAAATCTTCTGCAATCTCTTAAAATCCTTAAAAATCCCGTAAAATCTTCGCAACCGATTTAAATTTCTTAAAATCGATTAGAATCCCTTAAATTTCTTTGAGATCTTTGGAAATCGCATGAAATCTTTTGAAATTCCTTCAAATTCCTTCGAATCTTCGATATACAATAAAAATCCCCTGGCATCGTTCAAAATTCATGCAAATCAATTGGTATCTCCTGAAATCCTTTGAAATCCCGTGAGTTCTTTCGAAATATTTCTAAATCCCTTGAAATCCCTTGAAATCCTTTGTATTTCATGGGTATCGTAAATAATCTCTTGAAATCACTTTAAAATGATTGAGCTCCCTGGAAATCCCTTGCAATTCTTTAAAAACTAAGGAAATCCCTTAAAATTCGTTTAGATTCCGTGAAATCTTCTAAAAACCTTGAAATCGCTCGAAATCTTCCAAATCTCTGAAAATCAGTTAAGATCCTTAAAATTCAGGAAACATTTCAAAATGTTACGAAATCCCTTTAAAATTCATTATAACTTTTTAAATCCGCGGAAATCTTTTCGAATCTCCTGAAATCCCTCAAAATATTTTAAAATCCATTTAAATCTTTTAAAGGCCATAAAAATTCCTCAAAATCCCTCAAGATCCTCTATAATATTCTGAAATCATCGGAAATTCTGTTTAATCTGTTTAAATCTTACGAAATCCTCTTAATTCCGTGGATAAGCTTTGGAATCTTGAAATCTCTTCAAATCCTTTGATATACCGTGAAATCATCACAACCGCTTTCAATTCCTTAAATTTCCGTTAAAATCCCTTAAAATTCTTTGAAATCTTTTGGCAACACATGAAATATTTTGAAATCTTATTAAATTTCTTTCAATCTCTTTAATCTTTAAAATTCAATTAAAATTACCTCACTTCCTCCAAAATTCGTGAGAATACTTTGAAGTTCTATTAAATTATTTCGAAATCTCTTGAAATCCGTTAAAATCCTCTGAATTCCATGGATATCGTACGTAATCTCTTGAAATCCCTTCAAAACGATCGAGCTCCCTGGAAATACCATAAAATCCTTTAA
This sequence comes from Melikaiella ostensackeni, assembly GCA_032362435.1. Classification (NCBI taxonomy): domain Eukaryota; kingdom Metazoa; phylum Arthropoda; class Insecta; order Hymenoptera; family Cynipidae; genus Melikaiella; species Melikaiella ostensackeni. The sequence goes on along the minus strand of JAUMHM010000078.1, from coordinate 37,363,668 downwards.
AAACTGTGAAAATCCCTTAAAATTTCTGAAGATCTATTAAAGTCCTTAAAATTCCATGAAATATTTCAAAATATTACGAGATCCCTTGAAATCTTTGATCTCCTTTCGAGTTCATTGACATCCTTTGAGATTCTGTTTGATCTTTTGAAGTCTGACGAAATCATCTGAAATTCGTGGATATACTTAGATATCTCTTGAAGTCATTTAAGTCATTTAAAATCCCTTAAAATCCCTGAATATCCGTCAAAATCCTATGGTATCTCTTAAAATGCCGTAAAATATTTTGAAATCTGATTCAAATCCTTAAAATCCCTCAAAATCTTGTAAAATCCTTTGAAAAATTGACATTCTCTCTGTAATTTTCCTAGTTAATTGCTTCAAATTCTTGAAATCAATTAAAATCACTTAAAACCTGTAAAACCTCTCGTAATCTGTTGTAATATTTTGAAATCCCTTGAAGCACCTTCAAATCCCTAAAAAGCTTTGGAAATCTCGTTAAATATCGCAAAAATTTTGTAATTTTTTGAAATACTTTGTAGTCCTTAGAAGTACATGAAACATCCTCGAAATCTGTTGAATTCTTTTCAAAACACTGGAAATCTTTCAAATCTTCCAAAATCCATTGAAATCTTTCGAAAGCTCGTTTAAAAAATTAATCAACCTTACGTTATTAATGGGCGTTACTCAGGGGCCATCCATAAATGACGTAACAAATTTCTGGCCACTTTTTTACCCCTACCCTCCCCTATGTAACAAGTCGTAACAAAATCGTTTATGACCCCCCACCTTGCCTATGATACCCAATTTTTCAAGATATTTCAGCCATGTTGATTTCTCAAGCAAAAAAGACAAATTTTTAAGAAGACAGTTGAATTTTTAACCCGAAAAGTTGAATTTTCAACGAAATAGTTCATTTTCAACCAGACAGAAAAATGTTTATTTTCAATCCAGAAAGATAATTTTTCAACCAAATAGTTGAATTTTTAACCAAATAGTTGAATTTCCAACCAAATAGTTGATTTTTCAACCAAAAAGACGAATTTTTCAGAGGACAGTTGAATTTTCAATCCGAACAGTTGAATTTTTAGCAAAGAGTTTATTTTCAACCAAGAGAGATCAATTTCGTACCAAAGAAGATGAATTGTCCATACAGAAGGAAGCATTTTTTATTCAAAAAGACGTTCAACAAAACAGTTGTATTTTAGACCAAAGAAGACAACTTTTTAACAAAATAGCCAAATTTTCAAAAGAACAGTTCAATTTTAAACAAAATAGTTGATTTTCTGACCAAAAAGTTGAATTTTCAAGAAATTAGTTAAATTTTGAACAAAATAGTTTAATTTTTAACAAAATAATTGAATGTCCAACCAAATAGTTGATTAAAAAATAAGAAAGACGAATTTGTTAGAAGACAGGTGGATTTTCCTTCCAAAAAGATGAATTTTGAATACAAAAAGATGATTTTTGGATACAAAAGGAGGAACTTACATTCTAAAAAGACAAATGTTCGACAAAACAGTTGAATTTCCGACCAAAAAAATGACTTTTCCACAAAATAGTTCAATTTTCAAGAAAATAGATTAATTTTCAACAAAATGGCCGAATTTTCAAACAAAAAAGATTAAACTTCAATCAAATAGTTCATTTTTGGATCAAAAAAGACGAATTTTTTAGAAGACAGTTGAATTTACAATTCAAAAGGATAAATTGTTCATCCAAAAAGACGAATGTTCAACAAAAGAGTTGAATTTTCGAATAATAAAAAAAGACTTTTCAACAAGATAGTTTAGTTTTCAACAAAATAATTAAATTTTCTACCAAATATATATAAGTAGTCTTTTCAACCGAAAAGAATTAGCTTTCATCCAACAATAGTTGAAGTATCTTATTGACTTCTATTAATTTAGTTAGCATTTAAGCGGAAAAACGAGAATGGGTGAAAAAGGGAAAGTTTTTTGGAAACAGGAGGAAAAAAAGGACTTCCTCAAAAACGGGATACAGAGGAAAATAGGGGAAGGGTGTGAAATCTGCTTTATACTATGATTTTGGTACATGGATTTTCTGTTTTTTCTTTGCATATTACGTAACAGTGTCTATTTACCACCCCTCCCCCACCATGTAACAGATCATAACATTTTTTCAAACCCCCTCACTCCCAAAAAGATGCTACGCGATTTATGGATAGCCCCTTATTAACTATTTCCCTTAATTTAAATTTGTCCCATTTCCCGCCTTCAAGTCGAAACGCCTCATTGGTCGAAACGTTTATGCGCGCTCTCTCTCTCTTGGTCTCCAGAAGAATGAAAGAGACAGACTGTTGACAGATGTCTCCCTCTTTTTTGTTCTCATGTGTGTATTTTATCGTAGTGTGTTGTGTACTTGTCGCGGTAACCAAACCGGTGTGAAGAATTTCCTCAGATTTCCCCCATTTTCACGAAAATACTGACACAAGTTTTCTATTCCTGAATCGATTTCCATTAGCTAAAAATATGTGCTACTCAAAAACCATGAAAAGTGAGGTTATTTTGAACCGAAAGCAGTTTTTTCGGAGTTCTCATAACCGTCGTTGAAAACTTTGGGAGTGTACGTACCGTTAGATGCGATTCAAATATGAAAAAACGTGATTAATTTTATTTCCTTACTTTGTAATCAACTATGGAAGATTTTAACGATGGAGTTGAGGGCAAGCAAGCCGCCAGGTTACGAACTGTTAATTCGGAGCAATTCCAGACCCTTGTCAAAATGCATCTATCTTTTGAATTGGACCGACATACAGAGGAGTAAGTTTACTTCTTTTATTTATTTTTTATTTTTAAATCATATTTGGCCTTAGGTGTTAATTATTTCTATATTTAATCATTCTATGTTAATAATAATTTAAATAATCTGAAGGCTGGTACTGTGACTAATTTGTAAAAGAAATGTGGGGGTGACTTGTTTCTTAACATGCTCTTAATTCAAACCCTATGCTGCAAGGTTTTTATTATTTAAATTTGTTTACTTTACTCTATATTTATTTTGTAAGCTTATACTTGTTTTGAAATGAGGATCCATGACTCGTCACTGATAATTTTATATATAATGATCAGGGTGTCTACCTGACCGGAAAATCGGGAAAAAATCGGGACATAACCGGGAATTTGATTCAGTGACCGGGATTTTACTCTCGAATATACTAATATGCATATTAAAAGTGGTTCCATATATTTTAATACTTTAATTCTAAGTTGGAACAGCGAATTTTCTAAAAGAATTATATTTCTGAGTTGGAACAGGGGATAAATAAAAGAAATAAAAAAAATCACGTAAAGAATTACAATTATCCTGACTTGGAACAAAATATTTTCTACAAGAATTATAGTTCTAAGTTGCGACTTGTGATTTCAGCGATTTCAGTAAAGAATCATAATTTGGACTTTGAGACAAGGCATTTTATAAAAGGTATCTAATTCTGAGTTGGAGCAGAGAATAAATAAAAGAAATATGATTTAAAAATTACGTAAAGATTACAATCATCCTAACTTGGAATAAGGAATTTTCGAAAAGAAATATAATCCTAAGCGACATGGAATTTCAGTAAAGAAATATAATTTCGGGTTTAGAGCAGGAAATATCCATGCAGATATATAATTCTTACTTTAGGACAGGGAATTTTTGTAATTAATTTTCTAAAAGAATTATAATTCCAAGTTGGTACATTAGATTTCAGTAAACAAATATAATTTCGAGTTTAGGGCAGGAATTTCTGTGAAGAATTATAATTCGACTTGGAACAGGGAATTTTTGGCATGGAACGGAAATTTTCGAAAAGAATTATAATTCTGGGTTTGGACGGGAAATAAATAAATTAAACATAAAAAAAATTCCCGTAAAGAATTATAATTTGGACTTCGGAACAGGGAATTTCGTAAAGAATTATGATTTTGTTTTGGAACAGGTAATTTTTGACATGTAACGGAAAATTCGGGAAAATAATTTCGATTCTGATTTATAAAAAGGAAAGTTACAAGAACAATCCCTGTCCCAAGTCAGATTTCGTCAAATTTTGGAAGTTTCTTGTACCAAATCAATATTTGTTTAAATTTAAAAATTCTTTTTTTCTTGCAAGTAATACTTTGCCAGAACTTAAAACTTCCCCCTTCCAAGTTTTAAAAACATGTAGTTATTATATTTTTGAATTATAATAGAAAATGTTGTAAATAAATATAATTCTGACTTCGAATAGAGAATTTTTTGAAATAAATGTACTTGTGACATGGAACAGGAAATTTCCGTAAAGAATTATAATTTTTACTTTTGGGTAGGGAATTCTATTAAAAAGAATTCTAAAAGAATTATCATTTTCATTATAGGTTAACTTTAGAACAGAAAATTTCGTTAAGTATTATAATTTTTAATTTAGGAGGTACTTGTATTTCCGTAAAGAATTATAATTTGTCTTGGAACAGAGAATTTTCACGGGAATTTTGGAATATAATTTTAATTCAGATTTACAAGAAGGGAATTTGAAAAAAAATCTTTGTTCAAATTCAGAATTATAATTCTTTTACAAAATTCCCTGTTCCAAATCAGGAATCTCTGAAATATTTTTAAATATTTTGAAATCTCTTGAAATCTTCAAATATCGTTTGAAATCATTCAAATCTTTTGAACTTTCTCAAATTGATCGGGAAAAATAAACAGTTAACCGAAAAAAAACGGGAAATAACTGGGAATTTAAAATCATCCGTCGGGTAGACACCCTGGTAATATATAATCATTTCATTCAAATCTATTTTTTTGACTTCTCTTTAGGCTTTATTTTTGAACAAAATGTTATTGCTTTAATGTATACTTAGCGCGAGAATTTATAATATCATTTTCAAATGAGGGGGAAATTATTTTAGATTTTTAAAGAGGTTTTATTATTATCACTAAAATAGGTTGAATATAAATATTATAAATGTAAAAATGGATGAGTATTACGGCAAAGGGTTAACGCTATTTACTATGCATTACCCTTGCATGGAGTAAACGGTTCTATCGATGTGTGTACTTATTGCTAGTTTTGAATCGCCCGGAAATGCAGTTCGTGCTCCATCCTGTTACTGTTTTTCGCAAACACTGAATAGCGTTTGGCGCGAAGCTAAACATCTAATGAGCTCGCCAGGTTCATCTTTGACCTATGCTAGGTCTAATGAGGCATTATTATCTTCCTGGTTTGTATTTTCTTTTTTTTTCTGTCATCAAATCTAATTCTAAGCCTGGTATGTTCGAAGCTTGTATGTACTCTGCTTTTAGATATGGAATATTTCTGCTTGCCTCTAGAATTACATCTGTTTTCCTGTATTTACAAGAAAGAAAATAATTAGTCACTAGACTGTTAGATTAGCATAGAAAATGAAATGTTGTAGTTATTGATCATATTTTTATCTCTCGTAAATTTTATTTGGATTTGGCAGAATTTAACTAGATGCTAAATGGAGCACCATTTTTCATTCTTTGAATATACACCATGTTCCCTTTTGTTTGCACCCTTCAATTATATTAAGTTCATGGCTATAATTTATTCGTTTTTTCCAGCAATGATTGTGTTATCGAAAAGGCAAAACTAAAGAAATGGGGACTGCCGAGTTTTTCTAAAAAACCCAAGTCGACTATGAATTTACAAAAGGGTAACGACGGTGCTGCATTAACACAAGAGGGCATAAATCAAGTTCAACGTTTAGTAGAATACCTCTCTCAAGAGCAATGTAAGTTCTCCCAAAATTAAAGAACAAAAATATACTTTAAATTTCAATTCTATACATATTTAATAATGATTTTTATTCTTTTCAACGCAGGCATCATGCAAGAAGGAATATTTAGACGCACCGGAAAACTGACAAGGCAACAAGATCTAAAAAATGCATTATATCATGGTCTTCCTCTAGATCTCTCAGAGGGTAGATTCAGCGTTCATGATTGTGCATCTGTTCTCAAAGGTTTCCTAGCTGATCTTCCTGAACCTCTTTTGACAGATTTACATTATCCAGTTCACTGCCAAATAGCAGGTAAAGTATAACTACATATCAGTTTTTAAATCATAAGATTATAGAAAAATTTGAGCGCTCTAATTTGAACTTAGTTGATAATATCCTATTTATAATTTCTTTTATAAATTTCAGAGCTGTGCAGTAACGAAACGAATGCAAATGATGCCAGGCTTTTGAGAGCGCTTCAGCTCTTGTTGTTGCTTTTGCCGCCACTGAATAGAGTATTGCTAAAACACGTCTTAAATCTTCTAAATAAAACTGCATCCTTTGAAGCTAACAACAAAATGAATTGTGATACACTCGCTACTTTATTTACGCCACATTTAATGTGTCCAAGGAAATTATCGCCCGAAGCTCTGCACATAAACTCTCAGAACTTATCTGGCATAGTTGCTTTCATGATCAAAAATGGTTTGGAATTGTTCAAAATTCCGCCGAAGCTAGCTGTGGATATTAGAGCTTATTGGGTAGAACAAGAAAGGAAGCTCTTAAGCCCAAAAAGTTCAGACGTAAGAATTGGTTAAATTTTCTCAAAACAAATTAAAATTAAAATCAACTCTATATCGGGGAATAATTTGTTTCAGCTGAACGAGTCAATATCAGACACGACAGGGACGGCTCACACTGTTTTCAGTTTTGTGGATCATCAGTTAACAGCCCAAGCCACAGCTTCTCAAGATACACAAGCGGCCTTAGCTCAACTCTACGCTTACATTCAATCAATGCCTGAGTCTGCTAAAAAACGAAAACTTGTTAAGCAATTTAATAAAGAAAATGGACAAGGAACTCCGCGACACGTAAAAAATTTCCGTACTAAAAGCTTGGGCGACTCTATAAAGAAACACATTTTCCAAAAGAAGCTTCTGGGCCATAAGAAAATAACGGACTTAAAACTCGGGTGTAAATTTAGCAGGTCGAGCAGTGAAGAAAATATATTATTAACCGTAAGTACTCTTTTTAATTCATTATTAATATCCTAATCAATAACTGCATTGCTTTGTGTAATATTAACCTTTCCAAAATTAACTTGTAAATATAACTCCAGGCCTCACACTCCCCTAATATTTGACTACTTTTTTCGGGGTAATACTACTAAAAGCTACTTTTTCGGTATCGTACAAGACTCCTTTTTAAGGTGAAATTGAGTAAAAAGTACTGATATTTCTAACATTTTCTTCTTTTCCAATGAAATAATAAATAATCGATACATAAAGTACCTTTTGTTGATTTTTTTTTTTTTTAGGAATGAAGGAAGATTATTATACTTTCTTTAAATATACGCGTGATAACTGATTTTTTTTGTTTTTACTTTTTATTATGAAATACGAAAATCTGTCAACATTTTTTTTTTTTGTAAAGAAGCCAGCATTCTTCCAATTTTCCTGTAAAACTATAAACGCTAGAAACTACATTATAAAGAAAAAAATTTTTTTTAATGCGACCAACATTTTTGCTGTTGCCTTAAATCCTTTTCGTAGGCAATATTTAACTCTGTTATGAAGAAGAGAGTTTCTCTTCACATTTTATCGTAAATTGTCGCGACAAAAAGAATTCAAGAAAAAAAAATGAACAAGAAAAAACACATCTTTCTCTCCTGATAACGTACTAGTTGAAGTTTAACTTTAGAGAAAAATTGAACAATGCATTTTCTTCACAAAAACGTTGAATACATACTGTCCATAAAAAGGGTTTAATATATAAAAAAAACTAGAATACAGTAAATATCGGTTATAAAAGAACAAATTTTTTCCTTAATAATTTATATAATTTATAAAGTTTATTTATTTTAGAGAAAAGTTTAAAAACTGCCTTGAAATTTAAAATATTTTAAATGACCCTATTTTTAATATTTTTAAACTTTGACCTATCAGATTTTTTAATTAAAAAAAAGAATAACCTTCTTTTTTCTTGTTTAATTTTTACATATCACATAACTTCAAATACTTTGCGGGATTTCAACAAAAATTGAAAGAAAGAAAAACTGGGGTTAATTATATTGTTGAAAAGTACAAATTTAGGGGGTCATACTTTTAGAAAAGGAATTTTTATTTTTCAAATGGGTAACCTAGCATTCCAACCTATGTTTGAAATAAAAACGAAGGATTTTTCACTGGAAATTGTTTTTTATTTAAACCGTAATTATTCAAATAAAAAAATAAAATAATACTTTTCTTTTGTTTTTATTTAAGACTTGGCCACATTTTACATGTACGAAAAATGAATTAAATAAACATTCCACTGTTTGCTACTTGTTCAAAAATCTGTGATCCCTTTACTCTTTTTTTGGAGGCCTGTATCACTTAAAGTATAACAACTCATTTTTCTTGCACTTGAATGAAACTGCGACTAATTGCTTGATTGCTTGTTCTGATTGTTTTAAATAGCCTCTTGACAAACCAAGACTCCCTTCAAAAGGGACACTAAGCAAATCGGAGGACGAACTAGACAGCTTTGGCGTACTAGAGACAGAAAATCTCTTTAAAATTAAGCACATGAGTAGTAGTACGGGTAGCCTTGATACTCCTACTTCATCAATTTTCAAAGCAGATAATGCGAGTTTTCTCAACTTTGAAAGTATTGACGAAGAACACTTTCATTCCGTAGCATCCAGTGAAATTAATCTTAGGGAAATGGAAGAGCATATGAACTCACGTCGAACATCTTCGAGTGAAAAGGCGCGTAATTCTTCGGACGTTAACGTTTCTAATCACATCAGATTGTCTCGACAGTGTAGCGAGCCTCCAAATATGTATTCATCCCAGCCGAGCCTGGATGGAGTGAGTGAAAACAAATTAGTTAGACAACAATCTGATCCTGGAATTCCCACGTTGAAGAGGTCAAATATTGAGGTTGTTTTCACCCCTAGATTATCTACCTCGAGTCTCGGATTACAGTATTTGAATTCTGACAAGGATTCTCCAAAGTCAAATAAGGGTTCTGGAAAATCAGATAAAGCAACTAATTCTGGGGGTAAAACGTCATCCTCGCCTATAAAAAGTATTTTGAGAAATGTTTTCACAGGACATACATCGACACCATCGAATTTACTACGACGAAGCTTGGTTACAAACGAGTATATGTTAACACCGATTACCGATACCGATAATAGCATGAGCCCGATTACTCAAAGTGCTACTAAGATGTGCAAGGCTATGCAGGTGTGCATGATATTTTCTTTTGCTTTTCAATCATCATTAATAACATTAACATTTATCGGAGGGGTTCATCACTCTTGAAATCTGGTGTACAAGCCTTCGTGAAATCTTCAAAATCTTTGTCAAATTCTTGAAATCTTTCGAAGTCTTTGAAATCAGGATGTCTACTCGACCGAGAAATCAAGAAAACCGGGAAATGACCGGGAGTATTGTTCACCGGGAAAAAATCGGGATTTTTCACTCGAATGTACTTATATGCAAATCAAAAGTGGTTTCATGTATTTTACTTCTCGTTTTCTGAGTTGAAACAGTGAATTTTCTGAAAGAATTATAATTCTGAGTTGGTATAGGATATTTCAGTAAAGAATTATAATTTTGACTTTGAGACAGGGAATTTTCTAAAAGATTTATAATTCTTGAGTTATGACAGGGAATAAACAAAAGAAATATTAAAAAATTCACATAAATAATTACAATTATCCTGACTTGGAACACAAAACACTCGAAAAGAATTACAATTCTAAGTTGCGACATGGAATTTCAGTAAAGAAATATAATTTTGAGTTTAGAACAGGGGATTTTCGTGAAGAATTATAATTTTTACTTTGGTTCAGGAAATTTCAGTAAAGGAATTTAATTGTGACTTTAGTACAGGGAATTTCCTTGCACAGTTATAATTTTTACTTTGGGACAGGTAATTTTAGTAAAGAATTATAATTTGGAGCTTGGGACAGGGGATTTAAGTAAAGAAATATAATTTTCAGTTTAGGACATGACATTTCCGCAGAAAATAAGAAATTTGACTTTAGGATAGGGAATTTTCTAAAAGAATTATAATTCTTAGATAGAACTATGAATTTCTGTGAAGAAGTATAATTTGGCTTGAAACAGGGAATTTTTGAAAAGAATTTTGAATCTGATTTAGAAGAAGGAAATTCAACAAAAATCCTTGTACCAAGTCAGAATTCGTCACAATTTGATATTTCCCTCTTCCAAATTTTGAAAAAATGGAATTACTATATTTCTGAATTATAATAGAAAATTTGGTAAATGTAATTCTGTCTTGGAACAGGGAATTTTGGAAATGACTTTAATTGTGACTTGACATAAGGAATTTTCTCAAATGAAATATAAAAAAATCGTAAAGTATTATAAATATGACTTTGGAACAGAGAATTTCGTGAAGAATTATAATTTTGCCTTGGAACAGGTAATTTTTGACATGAAACGGGAAATTTTTGAAAATAATTTAAATTCCTATTCATAAAAAGGGAATTTACCAAAACAATCCCTGTTCCAAGTCAGAATTCGTCGGATTTTGAAAATTCCTTGCTGCAAATCAGAATCTGCTTGAATTTAAAAATTCTTTTTTTCGCAAATAAAAATTTTCCATATTTTGAAACTTCCCTCTTCCAAATTTTAGAAAAAGGGAGTTAATATATTTCTGAATTATAACAGAAAATGTAAATAAATATAATTTTTTTTAAATCCCAGTTAAAATTCAAAATTACAATTCTTCTACAAAATTCTCTAATTAATTTTAAATTCTTATGACCAAAAATTATCTGATGTTCCAACACAGAATTACAATTCTTTTCGAGAATTTTCTGTTCTAAATCAGAAATCTTCTAAAATGTTTATAAATCTCTTGAAATCTTTAAAAATGGTTTGAAATCATACAAATCTGTTCAACCCTTTTAAATTTACCGGGAAATGATCGAGGATTTAAAATCATCCGTCGGGTAGACACCCTGAAGATCTTTGTGAAATCTTAAAAATCTTCATGAAATCTTTGTAAAGCTTTGAAATGTTCGAAATCTTTGAAGTCTTTAGAAAATCTTTGAATTCATTGAAACCTTTCTGAAATCTTCGAAATCTTCATAAAATCTTTGTGAAATCTTTGAAATCTTTCTTAAATCGTTGTGAAATGTTTTGAAATATTTTGAAATTTGGTGTACACTCAAAAGTCGAGTGGTCAACCCCTCGCATTTATCTTTCCATATTAATTTACACATTTTCTAATAATTTTTATATTTTCCACAGGAAAATATAATGACGCCCCGATCTCGAAAACCTGTTGTGATGTCTTCAGTCACAAATATTTGCAACCTTTCAACATTGCACAACGATTCCATGCAATGTCCTCCCAGCACTCATTTACGAGGATTCAACACAGACCTAATGCTTAGAAAAGGTTGCACTTCCATTATAGAAGAATCTCCAATTTCTTCTGACATCCGTGATGAAGTTCATATTGAAAATAAGGAAAACGTTAGTTCAGATCTACCAAACGACCAACACTTCGTCTCGCCAGAAGTTGATAATGTTTCAAGTTTTCAAAAATGTTCCTCTATCACCAGCACCTTCAAAGAGTATCTTTTATCAAGAAGTGTCCTCACCGCGAGTCCAGTTGACCTGAGTTTCGCATCTCGTACTGGAGATTTCGAACCGTCTGAATCAGATTTGAATATTCTAAATGAAGACGCACTTTCTGACAGTCTTCTAAATTGTTTGGATGGCAACAACCCGGGGTCTGATACCTCAGGAATTGCTTCTGGTAGCATAAACAGTGCGGATAATTCATCAGAACAAATGGAAGAGGTAACTTCTCCCAGAAAACGTGGAACCAGTTTGCAACGCAACGATTCCAAGCGAGCCATCAAGGATAAAAATACCTTCAGTAGTTCGAAAAATCAAGCGTTGATGCACAAGCAGCTCAGTGATTCGACTCTAAACTCGCTGAGAGTTAATGAAGTACCACCAGAAACTGCGTTCTGATGTAAAAAAGTGTACACTTATGTGTAAGTAAAATCTTTACTTATATGTAAGTAAAATTAAAGTGATTCAGATCTAAGCTTCGGCAAAATTATAGGTTCAAATTGTTATATTTAAATTAGACACGGAGGTAAAGATTAATCGATCCTTATCATGTTAGTATTATTTTTTTTTACCGTAGCAACTATTTGCTATGCATTACCGGACTAAATCACGTTCGTCGGCGACGTTGCAAAGTGGAAACTACTTCGTAAAGTACGAAACTTTGCTCAAAGCTTGGCTCGATGTTTTTTCATGGCTCCTATATTTGTATTAAACGGTGTATGTAAAATGTGAATCTAACCAAAAGTCTGACTGTTGTCAAGGAGACATTGTACTCTTGGAAAACTTTTCAAAGTATTAATCTATTAATAAAATCGAATTTTTGAAAGCAGGGTTTAATTTAGTTAATATTTTGATTGCCTTTATATCAATAAGACTACCTCTTTTAATGATTTTAAGAATATTTTTCCGCTTCCCGGCGACCCTGGAGAACTAGAAGACGAGAACCTTTATCTTGTCAAAAAATTATTATTGTACGATAGAAAATTATGTATATTTACATGCCGAGTAAAGACTACACTAAATCAATTATCTGCTAAATAAGCTACAACTTGACAATTCTTAGTATCTAAAAAAATAGTCCATTCTTATTTAGCATTGCTTGTAACATCTAGAAGTCGAATTTTTTTAATAATATATTTTTCTATAAAACAATGAAACGAGTGGGAAGCAAAAGGTGGAATTTGATACTGTTAATGAATGCTTTTCCATTACTTGGAGTGACGAGAAAAGGCATAAGATGAGAAATTCGAAGTTAGGGGAATCGTCGGTCAAAACATATCATCATGTCCTAAGTCGGGAATATAAGAGAGACCACGTTCCTTTAACGCTTTATTCATTAAGCGTTCCTGATCCTGTTTATTTTCCTGCTCTCGTCTTTGTGCGTCCAGAATGTCGTCTACTGATACTTCAGATAGTGGGAGATCCTTTTCCTTATCTCTGTCCTGTAAAAAAACCCGTACTTTTAAGAACTTCAGAAAATTTTACTTTGATATTTTGAAATTATTAATATTTTATTCTATTGACTTACAATTTCACCTAGAAGGACTACATTTTCACCTCTGACTATAAAGACTCCGCGTGGGATGTCTCCATATTCTTTGCCCACATGAATCCTTTCAATTGTTCGATGAAGAACTAAGTTTGCGAACTGATCGACACTTCTGAGGTAGCCTATCAAAGTTCGTCCGTCTCGCAACAACACCATGAGTTTTTCTAAAAAAAGAAATAATAATAATAAATGGGTAAGAGGTCGTTTAAGTATTACGTAAGCATCTTGTAGGGGGTACTCGTGCCTGCTTACTGTTTCTTACATGGGGAGGGGGATCTTACAGGAGATTCTGCATCATTCAGAAAAAATAGTTTAAAATTTGACCGGAATTTCATGTACAACAGTCAAAAGACAAAAAGACCGTAAATTAATTGTTCACTAGATTGAAAGTTTTTTTTTGGTCTCGTTCGTTGAAAATCTGCTTTTAGCAAAAAATACATAATATTGGTAGGGGGGTCTACAATATTCTAACGCATGCTTATATGAGGGGTGGGAGGGAGCGTTAAAAATGACAAAGAAATTGCTTACAATTATGTAAGCATTTTCTAGGTCATTTTTACTTGAACGACCAAAAAATACTTTAATCACATCTTTATAAATTTGAAATTGTAGACTTTCAAAATTTAAATCATCAAAATTGGATAATTATTGTTTTGAAGGTTTTATTAATCTATAATTAAAATAACAAACGACTTTGATAATGTGTAAACAGAAGCACAATAAATAAGACTAATAAATATGTAATAGATATTTCAGTTTTAATAATACTAATAACATTTCGAACTTAAAAACCAAAAATACTTCTAGTCTATAAGTTATGAATTGCAAACATAATCTATACCAAATTTGGCAACACCTTGAAGTACGAATTAAACAAAAAACAATTAAAATTAGTTTACGAAAATGGGAGAATTATGTTTGAAACTATTCAAAGTACTGATTGCATAAACATAACTTGAATACAAATATAAATTAAAAAACTGAAAATGTTTAAATTTGAAGCGTTCCAATTGAGCAGTTTCGTACATAGAATTCAAAATTGAATTACTTCGAATTTGAATTACTTATAATCATACAGTATTAACTTTAAAATCGATTTTAAAATTAAGTTTAGCACTTACTCATGTTTAAATTGACTAAAAATTCAAAATTACCGCTTTTTTCAGAAAAATTTATCTATAATTAAAATAACAAACGAATTTAAATAATGTGTGAAATGAAGCACAATACATAATACTCATGAATATGTAGTAGATATTTCTGTTATAATAATAATAATAATAATATTTTGAACTTGAAAATCAAAAATATTTCTTGTTGAAAGTTCTAAAATACAACATAACCTATAACAAATTTGGCATCACCTTAAAATATATATTGAACAAAATACAATAAAAATGATTTTACTAAAAAGGAAGAATAATATTCGAAATTATTGAAAATACTGACTGAATAAATATAACAAGAGTAACTTCGTAACTGACGTTGCAAATAGTATTCCAATTTACTGTCAAAAAAACTAACCTAACAACAAATATTTTAGGAAAAGCAAGAGAAATTAACGTACTATCTAACTCTTCGAGGAGCGATGCAGTTCCTGGAACTGGATTCATTTCAATGAATTGTGTTTCAAAAAGTTTTCACTTTCTAATAAATTATTTTCTAAACATAACCATAACTGTATTAAAAAACTTTGATATTGACAACTCACTCCATTGCGCAGAAGCGGAAATCATGAACAGCTGTAAAAATTTCAAAGTCAAAATTGATTAAATTATGCATTTCTGCGGCTAATTCACCATTGAATTACAATTATAAAATATGCTTCACTCTTCATTTAATTTTAGATTGAGCTCATATTAAAATTCATTATCTTTTATAGAAAATTGATATCGAAGTGACTCGATATCCGTCGCAGGAGGTGAATAAAACTACGCATGCGCCAAATTTGAAAATGGAAACCATAAAATCAAAGAAATTATTTTTTATTCATTTATTTTGATATACGAAGGAGAATATCGAGCATTTATAAACTGTTAAAATGAAAGAGGTAACAGAAACTGTAAGTAAATCATCAACTTCAAATTGTAGGGGGAAAAAATCGATATAATCAGGAATATGAAATGCTGGTAAAGAATAAGAAGGTTGGACGCAGAAGCTTGTTGGGATGCCTATGATTAGGCGTAGTCGGTAATTTGAAAAGAGTATAATTTAAAAATACATATATCTCATTATCTCTTTCATTTCATTCTAACTTTAAATGATATAAGGTGACTATATTTCAATTAGTTTATGTCAAAAAAAATAAGTCATTATAAAACGAAATAAATCATTGATGGTAATTTTTTCGATCTATGACATTAAAAAAATGAACATCAATTCATTCATTCATTCATTCTTCTGGTCAAAAAAAGTTCCGTCAATAATTTTTCATATATAAATAAGTCTCATGTATTATAGACACGAGAAGAAGCATTTTCAATTACTCAACAAAATAATATTTTTGGAAATCCTAGATTCCAATTGTTTTTTTTTCAGATTTCGGCTAGAAAATAATGCTCTAAGATTAAATAATAATAATAATCATCATAATAATAATGTAAAGAAAGTGAGTTCAATCCGAATGAATCCGAAACCAATCCTCAAAAGCCTTCTGATTATTTTTCAATCCATGCATTCTCTCGAAGTTCTATTCGAATCTATTCGACACCAACCCGAAACAACCTTCCAATCCTTTTGAATCCGTACGCCCAATCCGAATCAATCCGGGGATCAGACAGAGTTTTCAATCCCTCCAATGAGTAAGCTCAATCCGAATGAATCCGAAACCAGTCCGAAATCACCTTTCATTCCTTTTCAAACCGTGAGTTCAATCCGAATGAATCCGAAATCAATACTAAAGTGACTTCTGATTCTTTTTCAAACCAAATGAATCCGAGACTAATCTGGACTAACTTTTTGATTATTCTCCATCCATGCGTTCTCTTGAAATTCTATTCGAAAGTATTCGACACCAATCCGAAGCAACCTTTTAATCCTTCTGAATCCGTGCACCAAATCCGAATGAAGCCGAGGATCTCTAGACAGAGTTTTCAATCCTTCTCAATCGGTGAGTTCAATTCGAATGAATCTGAAACCAATCTGAAACCACCATTCAGTCCTTTTCAATCCGTGGGCTTAATCCGAATGAATCATAAACCATTCCTAAAGTACCTTTCAATTTTTTTTTTAAAATCAAAATGAATCCGGGATAATCCGGCCTAACTTTACGATCATTTTCAAACCTGGCGTTCTCTAGAAATCCAATCCGAAAGTATTAGACAGCAATCCAAAACAACCTTCAAATCCTTTTCGATACGTGCGCTCAATCCGGATGAATCCGAGGCATTGCAGGGAGAGATTTCAATCCTTCTTAATCCGTGATTTCAATCTGAATGAGTCCAAAACCAATCCGAAACCACCTATCAGTCTTCTTCTATCGATGATATCAATTTTAATGAATTCGAAACCAATATACGGGATAATACGGTCTAACTTTTCAATCACTTTCAATCCGGGCGTTCACTAGAAATTCAATCAGAAAGTATTCGTCACCAATCCGAAACAACCATTCAATCCTTTTCAATGCGTGCTGATCCGAATGAATCCGAGGCTCTGCAGACAGAGTTTTAAATCTTTCTCAATCCGTGAATTTAATGCGAATGAATCCGAAACCAATTCCAAACCACCCTTCAGTCCTTTTCAATGCAAGAGTTCAATCCAAATGAATCCGAAACCAATCCTGAAGTACCTTCCAATTTTTTCATTCCAAATGAACCCGGGATGATACGGCATAACTGTTCGAACATTTTCAATCGGGCGTTCTCTAAAAATTCAATCCGAAAGTATTCGACACCAATCCGAAACAACCTTCCAATCCTTTTTAATGCGTGCGCCCAATCCGAATGAATCCGAGACATTACAAACAGAGTTTTCAATCATTCACGATCCCTGATTTCAATCCGAATGACTCCAAAAACCAATCCGGAATAACTTTCCAATCTTTTTGGATCCATGAGCCTAATCCGAATGAATCCGAGGCATTCCAGGCAGAGTTTGCAATCCTTCTCAACCCGTGAGTTTAATACGAATGAATCCAAAACCAATCCGAAACCACCTATTAGTCCTTCTCAATCCGTGGGCTTAATCCGAATGAATCCTAAACCATTCCTAAAGTACCTTTCAATTTTTTTTTATATCAAAATGAATCCGGGATAATCCGGCCTAACTTTACGATCATTTTCAATCCTGGCGTTCTCTAGAAATTCAATCCAAAAGTATTCTACACCAATCCGAAAAAACCTCCCAATCCTTTTTAATGCGTGCGCCCAATCCGAATGGATCCGAAACTAAACCTAACGAGCATTTCAATTATTCTTCAATCCGAATGAATCCGGGCTAATCCGGTCTAACTTTTCGATCATTTTCAATCCGGGCGTTCTCTAGAAATTCAATCCGAAAGTATTCGAGGCCAATCCGAATCAACCTATTTTTTCCATGAATGCTGTGTTTGTTTTAAGAAATTTATTAAACAATTAACGACCAATTTCTCGAAGAATTATCATGGATATTTATAATTAGGGTGCTTTTCTCCGGAGCCACACTGGATCGGAAATTTACTATTCAAAATAGTTTACAGGTCGCAATTGTGAACGGATTAGAAACTTTTTTTTTTAGAAATGATCAGCATGAAGTATATAAGAAAATTGTTGAAGCTTATTACATTTCTTTGATATAATTATTTATTTAACGGAAAATGTGGCAAAAAGGGTAATGTTAAAGACTTCGTACTTTTTTCTGAAAAAAAAAATAAACGCACTATGTATCCTATTCGATATTATTATGCTTATGTAACATGAATTATTCATTTAATGTAAAAATTAATTCCCTTGAATAATTGGTATAAACAAATAGTCAATTACGTCGTGTTCTATGGGAAAAAAATCTGTTTTAACTGGAATCGCTGAGATCTGTTCAAGAAATGATATTTGGTGTCAAAAAACTCCTAATCATTAACAATCATAATTGTTATTAACAATTCTAAAAACAAATATTCAATTTGTCTACTTCACTCAAAGACAAAATTTTTTTATTTCCCACTAAACCCTAATGGCATCGTTTAGAAAGTGATTTTATGATTGAATGATTAAACATTTCAAATGTTAATAACAAGTTTTATACACAAACACCTACTTCGGGCTTTTTGTTACCAGAGAATATAATTTCACAATAAATATTGCTATAAATTAATTCAATATTGATTATTGAAGTAATAAAATATATCCGAAAATAATTACGACTGTTATTAACAAATTTATAAGCAAATACCCATGTAAGGCAGTTTTGTGTACGAGTAGAAAATTTTTTTCCTCTAACATTTTACATTTCATCCTTTATGATAGAAAGCATTATATGGATACATTGAATGATTTTGTAACAAATAAATTAAAAATAAACAATTATTGTTAATATTCTTATTGTTGTTTATTGTAAATAATTTTCGAATTCAAGACTCGTATTATGACAGCCATTTTGCTCCTCCGAATTCACAGTATGAGCAGAATGAAGTTCTGATTTTTAAATCAACAAATATCATCAACAATAAATTTATTTTGCAGCTCAAAAATGATAGACATTAATAGAAAAACACAGAAAATGACATAGTTGACTATTTGTTTATACCAATTGTTCATACAAACTAACTTCAACATTAAATGAATTATTTATGTTCTTCAACTATATCTACATTAAATATGATTTGTGGATTTGTGTTAAATAAATGACTTAAATGCAAGAAAGTAAATGAAAAATGCCTTCATTGCCTAGAAAATCTCGCAATTTATTATAATGAATGCAGATGTACTTAAGGGACGCAAATAATCAACTCGATGTACAAGTTGATTGTTGGTTTGAAAAAAATGCGAAAAAAAATTTTGAGGTTACGCTCACATGGCCTTAAACAATTTGTTTAAAAATGTGAATTACGAAAGAACTAATAGCACCATTCGACTTCACGCGAAAAATTACATACAGTCCATGTGTTGGACAATTTTTTTCTCGACCCTATTTGTTATGTAGGAAGTATAATCTTATTAAATGCGTGAGCGGGTGTCGTACGATGTAATTGTTTATTCATAGTACATAACCAACAGAGTTGAGAAAAAAATTATCTAACACGTGAATTCTCTGTAATTCTTCCCGTAAAATCGAATGGTCCTATTAATTTTTTCGTAACACGCAATCTTAATCAAATTGTTAATACAAAAATTGTTCAAACAATCCAAAGCTTAAATTTTTTTCCACAAAAAATCGTCTTTCAATAAAATGTTCTCAGATACCATGTTTTGAGTAAATCCAATAATTTTTAAAAATAATTTTCCGCCATATTTGATCCGCCGTTTTGTTTTTTGAAATTTTGATTTTAGATTCGGAATCAGCTATTCAAAAAACCATATATAGGCGTAATTAGAATTCATTTTTGTACAGTTTGATGGGTTTGCCGACTTTTGGCCGCGGAACCAGGTCTCCTGTCCCACTGTGAACTAAAGCCGTGCAATACTACTCCTTATATATCAATATTTTCGAGAACTAATTTTGCGCAAATCACCTTTTCACTTTCGAAGGTCGTATGAATTCATTTCAGGAAAAAAATATTTGAAAATCTAAGAAATTGTTTGCCACAAACGTCGAACTAAACTTCATGTACAAATTCATAATTTTGTTTTTGACTTCAAATGAGAAAGGAAATTTATTTACTTAAGGTTCTATCGGCCTTCAGGAATACATTCTCATCATAATATTCGCGCACAATTTTCTGCGCTCGATGTATAATATATACAAATAAATAGTTGAGAAGACGATGAATGATTATCTTAATGATTTACGAT
>JAUMHM010000078.1:37322457-37333828 GCA_032362435.1 Melikaiella ostensackeni | reverse complement strand
TTTTTGAGGAACTAGTTTTATTAAAAGAAAAAGAAATTCTATCAAAATTTTGTAATTTACAATGAATAATAGTGTAAAAAAGCAGTTTTCACATTATTGATGTACAATTATTTATTAAATTACATGAATTAAGATTGAATTTCCAAGTTTGAAAACACTTTCAAATAAAAAACTATCAAATTCTTCTGAGAATTCAAAACGACATATCAATAGTTGTGTTAAAATAAGTAACGTCAAGGTGACGCGTTACTTTTTTGAGTCAGGGTAACGGTAACGCGTTACTTTTTTTAGTAAGGGTAACTGTGCCAACTTGTAGACGAAATCCAAACTATTGAACAATTAAAAGCCCTAAAAAAGTGTGTGTCTTCAATTCGACCGACATTAGCAGCTCTTCAGAACTTTGGAGGGACGAGTCTGAATCCTGCCACCCCTTTGATTCCCCTTAACAAGAACATCAATCAGCAGCGTGTGATATTGTGCAGAATCGTTCGAAATTTTTTCTATATGTGATACTGTGCAATTTGTATTTATTTTAGGTATAAACCGTTAATAAATTCCTAAATATTATTTAAATCAGTTGTACAAAATAAAAGAGGTTATAACAACTACTTGGAAATAGGTTGAAGTATTTATTCCAACATCCTCATAAAAAGATTGTAACCAAAAAAGAATGAATTCACAATAAAAAATGTAATGGTTGATATTTTAGTACAAAGAAAAATTTGTCAGTTAATAAAGACGAATTTGCAATCACAAAGATTAACTTTCTACTATAATAGACGAATTCACAACAAACAGTTAAAAAAATTAATTTTCACTCTCAAAAAAGTGAAGTTTCGAAAAAGTTGTACAACTTTCAAAGTGTGTTCAAATGAATTTTTCGTATTTGAATCAACATTATTTCATTTGAAAACTGAAGCATATTGAACGCTAGAAACAGCAAGTGAGCACTCTGGCAGAACGCATTCAATGCGCACGCGTGGAATCAGGAAGCAAAGTGGAAAAGGTATCGCTAGACGCTTGTGTTCCTGAGGTAGGCCAAGGAGTTGTACTCCTGCAAACCGAGTCTCAAATCACTCTTACTTGTAGAACAGGCAAGAGGGTTCACCCTCAAAACCGAGTATGAGTTCCACAAGTGCTAACAGCTATTGTTCGTTCAAGAGAGAACGATTGTGAACATTAGCAAGGAAATTTTTCGAAAACCGTGAAGTGAAATATTTTCAAGATCGAGAACGACTCAAACGCACTCAATCTCAACTTTACACTAGTTCTCGACAGCGCAGGTGAATAGATTAGAGAGTTTTACTCTCGAAGTCGAGTACACAACCTGTCAAGAATCGGTTCGCTAACATCCTCAGCAAATGAGTATCGTCGAATGTAAAAAAGATAATGAAGAGAAGTAAGGGTAGATTCGTATACCAAATCATTTTCAAAGAAACACATTTCTGTTTTAGATGAACTACTATTACTTATTGTACATAGAATTGATTTTGTAGCTAGTAAATGTATCTAACACATGTGTTAAGCAGAGAAATGATTAAGTAGAAATGAAGATAAAAAAAATTAAAAAGATAAATAAAAAAGGATATACAGATAAGAGATGAGAATTTGCTTCTTGAATATTAAAATATATTAACAAAGGGAAGGCCTCTTCTGCGACATTGACTGTTTGATGAGACTATCATCAGTCGATAGTAAGTCAAAAATAATTAGACACGTATCCCGGCTTCTTTGTAAGTGGACCCTTGTTTAAGAATTATGAGCGTTTGAAAATCACGGTCGCCGCGGCTACCAAAGGTCCACCGAGTCGCGCGCGGCTGCTTTCACCAAGCGCCGCTGGTGCAGCGGTAAAGGGCCTGTCTAGCGACCACACTGCCGCTGGTTCAAATCTTTTTGTCGACATTTTTTTAAATATATTTTTTGCATTTTTCGCATTGTAAACATGCCAAATAATCATTTTTTATGCTCCCCCGGCGATTAAATTTTTTTTCTCAAAAATAGGTGAATTATTGAGGAATAAATATCATGCAGAAATGTTATACACGTCAGAATCAACGTGTTAAATTTTAAAGCGTGAAAAGAGACATCTTCGGTTAAATTCGGAAAAAATGAGTGTGCGTATTCATTCCGCTTTTTCTGAATCCGGTTGCGGGCCCATTTTCACGATTCATGAAAGAGGGGAGAGAGTCGGGCCAGCTGCCCCTGCCGTCGATTCTCATGCATGATATTTATTTCCCAATAATTCAACTGTTTTTGACAAAAAAAAAATTATTCGCCGGGGGAGCATCAAAAAATGATTATTTGACATATTTACAATACGAAAAATAAAAAATATAAATGGAAAAAAATGTCGAGAAAAAGATTTGAACTAGCGGCAGCGTGGTCGCTATGTAGCCGCTTGACCGCTACACTGGCGGCGCTTGGTAAAAGCAACCGCGCGCGACTCGGTAGACTTTCGGCAGCCGCGGCGACCGTTATTTTAAAACGCTCATAATTCTTAAACAAGGGCCCACTTACAAAGAAGCCGGGATACGTGTCCAATTATTTTTGACGTACTATAGATTGATGATAGTCTCATCAAAAAGTCAATGTCGCAGCGTAGGCCTTCCCCGCGTGAGAAAAGAAAGAGTGAGAGGTTGATTTGGTTGATCCTTTCTTTTTCTCTCTCTTTTTTTCTTTCTCTTGTTCATTTATTGTACATTTGTCTCTAATGAGCCGTAAAAGTGGGTGGTTTCGAAGTCTATTTTTGATTTGTGAAATTTTGGGTGTTCTTTTTTAGTACACAAAAAATTAACATAAGAAAGTAGATTTCATTTCGATCCTTATGCTATTTTCATATTGTCAGTATCTCATATCGATAATGTTAGAATGATTTTAGAATTTCGTATCATGAGAGAAATTAATAGAAGCGAGAGTTCTTGGAGATGCTATTTATAAAGAGAGAAAATAACAAAGCTATCAATTTAAGAAGAGATCTTTCAAGATATAACAAAATTTAGGATGGAGTCATTAATTAGATACATTGACTGTAGTTTTTGTCAGAACTTTGCCTATGTGCAAATCAATTTCAATGAAGAAATGCAATATGTACCAAAATAACAATTGATATAAATTATATCTATTTATTTTCAGGTAATAAAGGTTTTCTAATCTAATAATGTTATCATTACCTTCACCTGTTGTTTTCCTATAAATTGCCCCTGATAAGGAAGTCCTAATTTATTTCGAGGCACGTTGGTCCCCAGTAGTATAAAAAAGACGGAAAAAAGAAAGAGTGAGAGATCGGTTTGGTTAAGTCTTGCTTTATTTCCTTCTTTTTCTTCTTATTTGACATTTATTGCACATTTTTCTCTAATGAGAAGTAAAGTGGGTAGTTTCGAAGTCTATTTTTGATTTGTGAAATGTTGGGTGTTCTTTTATAGTACACAAAAAATTTTCATAAGAAAGTAGATTTTACTTCGATCTTTATGCTATTTTTATATTGTCGATATTTCATATCGCGAATTAATTCTGAAGGCAAAGTGCGAAGAACAATAAGGAGAAGGAGAAGTCCTCTGCATCCTAAACGTATCCTCACTTTCACTTTGCTCATCTCATCGACTAAAGGTTCTCTCGACATCGTACCTACATTATATCTTTAGTTTTGAACCGCGCTTGTACCGTGAACTTGATTGTTGCTCTTACTCGCCATGAAACAATTTCACGTTTTGTGCGTTTTGTGCTCGTTATTTCCCTCAACAGTATTCACTCAAGAAACTTTTGTAAGTGCGAAATCATGTTGTAAAATAGTAATCATAGACCTTTATTAAATCGTCGTTTTATTAACCCTTGTGGAAACATTTATACAAATTTCCGCAAAGAATTACATGTTTTTACAATAGGGAGCAGTGGTACGTACTACATACAAGTACAGACTGGATAATTCATATTTTTATTCACAGTAAGATTGAGATTAATGAACTCTATACATTTTTCACTAGAAGTAATTTAATTATACTTCTTGTAAAAATTACGAATTTTAATATTAATATTATTAATTATTAATAGCATTCCTATTATGAGAAAATACGCATTATCCAGTGTGTACTCATATCCAATACTTACGACTCTTCCCTACAGTTCTGGTTATGATTATTTTTCAGGCCAACTGTTTTTCATTAGTTGCTTAATTTCTCCTAGTTTATTTTTTCAAAATTAAATTAATGGAGGATACTGAGCGTATTGTTTAAACTAAACAAGTTCAGGTAAGAAATTTATATGAAAATATTTAAAACGTAATTAATTCTCCAATTTAATCATGTCACTTTAGCATAGGGTCCGTTCGAAAACTACGTCAAAATGCTACACAAAGTGCTCTCAAAACAGGGGAAATAGGATCATTTTTCACGAAAATAGGGGAATAGGTTCTTTTGAATGAAATTATTGTGTATGTATTATATTGAATTCAATATCAAACGCTTGCGATTTCACGTCAAAATTCATCGTATTTTCAACCAAAATAGTTGAATTTTCAACCAAAGAACATTAATTTTCTACCAGAAGAGATGAATTCCCAACCAAAAAAGATGATTTTTCAACCACATAGTTGAATTTTTAACAAAATAATTGAATTTTCAACCAAACTGTTGAATTTTCAACATACAAAAATGAACATTCAAAAAAATGGTCGAATTTTCAAATGGGAAAGATTGAAATTCAACAACAAACAGTTATAATTTAAAAATAGTTGAATCTTCAAGATAAGAGACGAATTTTTTAGAAGGCAGTTGAATTTTCAACAACCAAGATGAATTTTGAACCAAGAAATCTTCTACCATGAAAGATGACTTTTCAATATAATCGTTGAAATTTTCAAAAAAGAAAACTTAACTATCAACCAAGAATTTGCATTCACGCAACTGAATAATCCAACTTTTCAAAGAAAAGGACGAATATTCTAAAAATTAGTTGAATTTTTAACCAAATAGCTGAATTTTGAAACTAGAAAGATGAATTTTCAACCAACTCACAGTGTGCGAAAAAGCCTTTTGGCCAAAAATCGCTCCATAGGTCAATTTGCAACGAATATGGATGTATCATAATGGATGAGTTAATTCTTTTTTATTGAAAAGTCAGCTATTATATTTTTGGCTCAGAATTCATCTCTTTTGGTTAAGAATTCTACTACTTGGTTGAAGATTTAACTATTTTTCTGAAAATTCATTTTTTTCACTCGAAAACGAATTTTTCTAACTGAAAATAAAACTGATCCATTTTTGGCTGAAAATTGATAGTTTTTAGTTGAAAATTAAACTATTAAATGTTTCTTTAAAAAATCATCTTTTTTCGTTGAAAATTCAACTACTTGCTGGTTGAAACTTGAACTACTTTGTTGAAAATTCATTCTATTGGTTGAAGATTTACTATTTTGGTACAAAGCTCGTTCTCTTTTTTATGAAAATTAATTCCTTTTTACCGAATATTCAACTATTCCATTTTTGGTTGAAAATGTATGTATTTTATTGCAAATTCGACTTTTTGGCAGGAAAATAATCTTTTTGGTTGAAAATTCAACTACTTGGTTGAAAGTTGAGAAACTTTGTTAAAAAATCATTATATTAATTGAAGGTCCATCTCTTTGGTGGAAAACTCAACTATTTTGTTGAAAATACGTTTTTTTGGGTTTAAAATCAATTTTTTACTTGAAAATTCAACCTCTTTTCAAAGTTCGTCTTTTTGGGTTAAAAATTCATATTTTCGAGTAGAAAAGACAGCTGTTTTCTAAAAGATTCGCCTTTTTGGATTAAAAATCCAACAATTTGGTTGACATTTTATTCTCTCTTGAATGAAAAATCTTTCTCGGTTGAAAATTAATCAGTCTTGGTTAAGGATTCAACTATTTTGTTGAAAATTTGTCTTATTTGGTTACATTCCAGTTTTTTTTGTTTAAAGTTGAAATCTTCTTCGGTTGAAATATCAAATTTTACACTTTTCGTTGAGAATTCATCTTTTTTGGTTGAATTCTTGTGTTTTTTATTTAAGATTAAAATCTATTTTTGATTCGAATATCAAATATTATATTTTTCGTTGATAATTAATATTTTTTTATTTAAAATTCAACTGCTTGGTTGAAAGTAGAACTTTTTTGTAAAAAATTCATCTCTTCATTGAAGATTCATCATTTTAGTTGAAGATTCATCTATTTTCTTGAAAATGTAATTATTTTGTTAAAAGTTCAAATATTTTCTTAAGAAGTCATACTTTTTAGTAGAAAATTTGACTGTTTTGGTAAGCATTCGTCTTTTTGGATGGAAAATACGTCCATTTGGATTGCTAATGTTTGACTTTCCTCAAAGCATCATTTTTTATCTGATAGCATATAAAAAATTTTTTTATAACTTTTTAAGTGTACTACTGCTCAACATATGTACTACTTACCCGCTTCCTACCTTACCGACATTTTCTTGAAGCAACTCACGTTCACACGAATTGAGATGACGAGTTGAAAATTTGGAAAACTATTTAAAAGGCACTAAGGAACGTTTGCATGGCCCTAAATTTCTGGAACTACAAAAAAATTTCATTGCGGAAAATTTTTGGAATTTTGTTTTGAATATCTTGAAATTCTGGACCATACAAACGTTTCTTAGTTCCTCTTATATAATTCCCCTGATTTTCAACTCGTTAACTCAGTTCGTGTGGACGTGAGTTGTTGCGAAAAAATGTCGGTAAGGTAGAAATCAGGTAAGTATTACATGGCCTTGAATAAGTATAAGAACTATACAAAAATAATTCATTAAAAGTTGGTGTAAGGAAAATTTTTTTTCTAATGTTATAAACAGATTAATAATCAAGTGTCATTTTTTCATAATTTGCAATGATTAGTTGTTGAAATTCATATTTTTGGCATGAACTATGAGAGAAATTAATGTACGATTATGATTAGTTAAAAATGGCTGCTCAATTTCCATAAACAAATGCATATTTCAATTTTTTTTCCATGAATGATATCATTTTTTGTAAGGAATCAACTAAGAATGACTTACGAATGACTTCTTGTTGTCATATTTTTCCATTCGATAGCAAAAGTTAATTATGTAAACTATTCTCATAAACAAATACCTAATTTTACGTTTTTTCCCCAAAAACGCTCAATTTTCATTACGGAGTCGACTAAAAATGTCTTGCCAGTGACTTATTGTTGTCACATTTTTCTAATTAAAAATAACTATTAATTATTTTTAAAATGTTTATTAACAAATGCACATTTCGATCCTTTTTTCATGAATAGTTTCAATTTTTCTAAGGAATCAATAAAAAATATCTTGTTAAATAAAGGAGACATTTTTAGTTCATAGCATATATTGCTCAATTATTTTTAAATAATGTAAATGACTATTGTGTTGCTTGATCATTTCCTCTTTTCGGATATTCAATTTGTTACATGGATTTTTATTCTTATTCCTATTTCTGATGCTCGCCTACTCGTGAAAGAAGGTAAAAATAGGTACTTATTCATAAGAATTGCTTAAATAATTAACATTTGCTGTCAATTGGAAAAATATAACAACAAGAAGTCATTTGTAAGACATTTTTAGTTGATTCCATAAAAAAATGAGACAATTAATGGGGAAAAGATCGGAATGTGCCTTTTTTATAGAAATTGTTTAAATAATTGACAATTATTGTTAATTTGAAAAATATGACAGCAAGAAGTCACTATTAAGACATTTTTAGTCGACTCCATAAAAAAATTGGGTCTATTCATAAAAGAATGTTAAAAAAGGGGCCTTTGATTACAAGAACTGCTTAAATAAATAAAACATTTGATCAAATTATAATGTATGAAAACAAAGAGTCATTGAGAAGACATTTTCAGTTCATTCTGCGAAAAAATTGAGCCCACTCGTTCGGACATTGTCAAACTGTGTATTTGTTTCCAAATTTGTTTAAGGAATAATACAAAAAAAAACTATTTTGAACTATTCGGAATCATACGTTAATTTCGCTCATATTTTATGCAAGAACAACTATGAATTTCAGCAACTAATCATTGCAAATCACGAAAAAATGACACCTGTTTATTAATCTGTTTATAACAATAAAAAAATTTTTGTCACACCAACACATAAGAAATCATTTTTTTACAAACGTTCCTTTGTGCCTCTTAAAAAGTTATCAAAAAAAAATCATTTGTTATCAAAGAAAAAATGTTGCTTCGAAAAAAGTGAAAAATCAGCAGCAGTTACACATTCTACCTGAAAGCCTTACGGTCATTAAAAGAAAATACATCCAAATCCGTTGAAAATTGAACTGTCGAGCGATTTTCGACTAAAAAAATTTTTTTTAGGCATACTGTGCAACTGGTCGAATTTTCAAACAAAAAACTTTAAACTTTAACCAAAAACAGTTGCATTTTGAAAGAAAATAGTTGAATTTTCAAGCCAAGAAGACAAATTTCTTAGAAGACAGTGGCATTTTCAATCCAAAAGGACGTATTTTCCATTCAAAAAAAACGATGCTTAACAAAACAGTCAAATTTCCGACCAATAAAGATGATTTTTTAACAAAATAGTTAAACTTTTAACAAAAGTTAAATTTTCAACAAAATAGTTAAATTTTCAACAAAATAATTAATTTTTTAACAAAATAAATGAACTTTCAACTAGAATCATAAATCTTCAACAAAAAGTTCAACTTTCAACCAAGTATGTAGTTAAATTTTAAATAATAAAAAAATTATCAACGGAAAATATAATAGATGATATTCGAACCAAAAACAGATTTTAATTATAAATCAAAATCAGTTAAATTTAACCAAAAATGATCAATTCTGAAGGAAAAGTGTAATAGTTGATATTTCAACTAAAAAATGTTTCAACTTCATATCAAAAACAGTTGAATTTAACCGAAGGAGACGAATATCCATCAAAACAGTTGAATCTTCAACCAAGATAGATTAATTTTCAACCAAGAAAGATTTTTTATTTAGAACTGAAAAAAATGTCAACCAAATTGTTGAATTTTCAATCCAAAAAGGCGAGTTCTTTAGAAAACAGTTGAGTTTTGTACCCGAAAATATGAATTTTCAACCCAAAAAAAAACGAATTTTCTACAAAATAGTTGAATTTTTAAGCCAAAAGCACAAATTTTCTATAAAACAGTTTAATGTTCAACCTGAAAATATGATTTTTCAACCAAAAATTTAAATTTTAACCAGATAGTTAAATTTCAAACTAAAAACGATCAATTTTCAACTAAAAATGGAATAGTTAAATTTTGGTTAGAAAAATTGACTTTCAGCCCAAACAAAAAAAAATTTCAACGAAATAGTTGAGTTGTCAATCAAAGAGATGGATCTTCAACTAATAAAATAAATTTTTGACAAAATATCTCAACTTTCAAATAAGCAGTTGAATTTTCAGTCAAGAAGATTTTTTTCTACCAAAATGTTAAATTTACTACAAAATACATATATTTTCAAGCAAATAGTTTAATTTTCATCTATAAACGATCAATTTTCAACGAAAAATGAAATGGTCAAATTTTAAGTAAAAAGAATTGATTTTTTTAGAAAAAAAGAACAAGTAGTTTAACTTTCAGCCAGCAAGTAGTTGAATTTTCAAGAAAAAATCATGTCTTTTCAATGAAACATTTAATAGTTTAATTTTCAACTAAAAATGATTGATTTTAAGCGAAAAATGGATCACTTATATTTTCAGTTTGGAAATTTCATTTTCAACTGAAAAAAAAAGACTTTTCATAAAAACAGTTAAATATTGAACCAAATAGTTGAATTCTTAACCAAAAGAGATGAATTCTGATTCAAAAATATATAATATATAATAATACTTGAGCAAAAAAACATAAAAAAGAGGCAATGGGGGAAGTTTCTTGAAAACATGGAAAAATAATCTGCCCGCCGCGCGGGCACATCCTCATCGCGCGCCTACGGCGCGCGTCTGTCGGATCTCGCGCTTCACGCTCGATAATTTATTTACCTCGCGCTCCGCGCTCGGTTTTTTTACTACCTGCATATTTGTGCATGGACCTTTTAAAATTAATAAACAAACCATTGATAACTGTAATTTAGTGATTGTGAATTCTTTTTTATTAAAGCTCCTTCGGCTTTAACGAATACATTATCATCACGTGTCTCGCGCTTCGCACTCGAATAATGTATGTCCAGGACACGAAATTTTCGATATTATTTTGAACTTTATGACAGTAAATTTCTGATATATCAATTTATGTACCAAGTCTTAGGACTCCAGTTTTAGACGAAAAATTTTGCCGTTAAACATTTTATTGTTTCTTGTCATTTCTTCATAAAAATTTATTTCTAATGGCCTTCTTCCCGATTAAAACAAAAACTTCGTGCCTTACCAAAAAATAGTCAAAAGCGAATTTGTAGATCTAATTTAGGCGAACAATTTTGGCATGAACATTTTATTGTACCTTGTGTTGTTTTTCCCAAAATTCAAATTTTCAATTCTCAATTTCATTTTTCAAATTTAAAACAAGAAATACACATCGTATGAAAAAAATTATCAGCAACAAGTTTGTAGACTGCTTTTGGGAGAATAATTTTGCTATCAAACATTTTATTTCACTTTGTGTTGTTTTTCCACAAATTTAATTTTTCTCATTTCAAGTCTTATTTTTGATGATTAAAACGAAAACTACATATCCTATTAAAAAATAGTTAATAACAATTTTGCAGATCATTTCTAGGTAAAAAATTTCGGCATAAAGCATTTCATTTTATCGTGTGTCGTTTCTCCAAGAATTCAATTTTCTCATTTTCAAGGTAATTTCTTATGATTAAAACAAAAACTACGCATTCTATAAAAAATGTTCAAAATGGTTACAACTTTTTAGATCTTTTTGAAATGAACAATTTTTATCTGTTCATTTTTTTTTTCGTATCTTGCATAGTCTGGTCGCAAAATGAAATTTTTTATTTTTTCTTGTGATTCAAACCAGAACTGTTGTTCAAAAAAGGCTGGTTAACGAACTCGACCTTCCTTTTTGGTCCCTAAAAACGTGTTCCAAAACACAATCTAATCCGACTAGTCTTTCAAGAGTTACCAAGTATAAAGACGACAACGATAACAGACAGACAGACAGACATACAACATCGTAAAACCTGTTTTTTCGGATTCAGGGGGTCTCAAGACGTGACGATTTTTTGAAATCCGCGAAAGTCAATTTTCACATAAAACCAATACCTTCTCATTGAGATGAGAATGCAAAAAGGAATACACTCATCTCGCGTTATTTGGCCAGCCTCGGGTCTGGTCGGCCAAGTAGCGGACGCTATAAAAATTGAGTTTCAATCGGATTTCAAGCGACGAGAGGGTAAACACTCAGGACCGCATACATAGTCTCA
>JAUMHM010000078.1:37311354-37322357 GCA_032362435.1 Melikaiella ostensackeni | reverse complement strand
GAATCTTTATTGGCTGCACATTCCACGGACACGATTGCCCAGGAAAAAAAAACGATTGAACGATTGCTTTAGTGAATTGGTTTCTTACAAGAAAGTGGATTGGACGATCGTCTTCTGAAACGAAATGACGCGTTCGAATCGAACGTCATCATTTAAATTATTTTAATCTGTCAACTCCGATTCAAACGTCGTTAATGGGTACACTACGATGGAATAGAAACTTTTTCATACTTTTTACGATTTTTTTCTAATCGGATCAAAATTTTGGGGTTATTGTGGTATAATATAATATTGAGGTATTTCACACAAAATTAAAAAAATTAAATTAATGAGCGACTGAAACAAATTATATACCAGAGTGTCAAATTCTGTTATGCATAACCATTTTCAACAACTATAAGACACATCCGTGAAACAGATGTTCAATTAATCGAAGTGTCTCGTCGTCCCGAAATTCAGGATGTGTATTCAAATATTGTTCATAAGCTTCGCTAGTCGTCCCGAATTTTCGGGACGACTAGTCCACCCTTTTTTCCAACTCCCCCAATTTTTCGGAACGACTAGACGCAGCTTTAATAAATAAATGAAACGTTAAATTTGAAATCGCAGTGAATCGGTCACTATCGGAAATGGCGAATTAAGATTGCGGATTCACTAAGGTTTCAGACCGATTCAAATTTTCCAATCGGTTCTTTGTTTCTGGGTTTATCGCGATTGAATCTCACATACACTCGTTTACTCATATCACTCGCATTTTCGAAAATACTTGAAGAAATAGTTACACTCCAAAAAATACAAAGCATGTTCTAACTCGAGGAATCACTTTTCTTTGTCTCCTATTATGGACACTAAATTCACTTCACACTTGAATTAAAATCTTTCACTGCATTCATTTTTATTAATTCTATTTACTTTCATTCAATACAGACTGGAATATACTTAAAATTTGAAAAAATCTGATACAGTCATGTAGCGTCGGAACATTGCAAGCAGCTGTGCAAATGGCGGATTGGCGGTTGCGCACGCCAGTAATGGTGACGGGTGCCAATGTTTCAACTGCGCATGTACCGAAAGATGCGGGCCTTTTTGAAACCAATAAATACTATCAATAATCATAGAAATAAATAATAACTTAAGTTTTTTTATACGTTAAATTAAATGAAAAAATACCTCACTTCTTTAAATAATTAATATTAATGTAATATTGCAACTGTATCTTTTATAATTTTGAATTAATAAGATTTTTCCACCAGAGTCTCAATTTATGTTTTTTGTAGTTTCAGACAATGAAAAATTATACCTACATGCATAGAATATGGATTTCCCAGCACACAATATTGTGATGGGACTTAAAATTCCAACTAATTTCAGAAACGTTCAACATTCAGAAAACGGGTCAACAAAATCATGTTAAAACAGTTTTTTGGTACATTTTATAACAATGCAACCTTTGTTTTTCAAGTTAAATTTTGGTTTATTTTCAACCTCTGATAATGAGACTTAGTAATTATTTGTGTCGAACAAAGGTACGCCTGATCACCAATAGAGGCGTCCTTTTCCGTAACCTGTCAGGGCCAAGCGACTACCATGAATACGGTACAGGCTCAGGGCCGTTATATAAATTTTTTAATCAGACAACCTGAGCAGGGCCTGGTACGAAACTTTTTCCAAATAAGGCTACACGGGTTCTACAAAAACAACTTTTTTCAGAATACGATGCCACCTCCAGTAGTGACAAACTTCACTTGCCGTGGTCGAGAAATGGGTTTTTACGCTGACTTCGAATTAAATTGTCGAGTCTATCACAACTGTGACGATTACGGCAACAAATTCACCTATTACTGCCCGATTGACACGGCATTTCGCCAAGAGGCCATGGTATGTGATCACGCGCACTTAGTCAAATGTCAAAGAGTCGAAGAGAATCCTCTCGATAATACAGGACAATCAAACTTTCAACAATCAGAATTCGCTCCATTCAGAGGATCTCAAAACACCGAGAGAAGAAGTTCTAGCTTCTCTCGTTCCTTTCGCATTGGCCAAGACAACACCCCTTCAAATTCGCTACAAAACAAAAATCCCAACTTCGTTCTCAGTTCCAGTGTATTTTTCGGAACTCAAAACAACACCTTCAAAGGACCAACGAATTTTCAAAACAAGGAATTCAATTTTCCGGTAACAAAACCTCCTTCAGATTTTTTACGATCAACAATCAAAGCTGCCAATTTTCCGACGAAGAGAATTCCAACTTCAACAATTCGACCATTTCCTGTGAAATCATTCACCGTAAAGGACTCCTTAAATCGTTTCCCTATTAGAGACTTCGATTCCGATTTTCTACAACCACCACCTGTGAGAAATGACAACATTTTCAGACAGACGGTTCCAACACCGGCACCTAAGCCTGAAGAAAGATCTATCAATTTTAAGACTCTAGAAAATAAATTTTCACCCCAAAATCAAGAAAATAAAGAGGAAGACATACCTACCACTTTTTTCCTCAATCGAGATGAGATGCAAGTTGTTCCTAAATCGAAAAGCCGACCATACATGTTTTTGGAACCACCTTTAATCAAGGCTGGAAAAACGAGTTCGGTTGATTTTACTACTAAATCACCGTTCGACTTCCGCAGTATTAATTATCCTTACATGGAAACTTTACGATCTATTCAACGAGAAGCAAGAACTGATCACCGTTTGACGACTACAACAAGGAGACCTGCAACAACGAGTCCTACAACTAAAAGAATTACGGAATCTCCTTATGCTCTTTTGAGAGCCTCACTTAAACCTTTAGTACCCAACGAAGTAGAGTATGATCCTTATTATCCTAAATTCCCAACGTCGACGGAAATTTATTACACACCAAGGGATCTCGGCAAGGATAGTAAATCTTCAAAATTATCTACAAGGAATTTTTCGCCAGATTTGCACTTGAGGATCCCGTCAGTGCTTCCGGATTTAAATAGTTTGGAAGATTTGGTAGACCGCAGAAAGATTTTTTATATCCCGAAATCAAGGTCAGCTTAAATATCCATATTGAAATAAATTTTATTAAAAAATGATTGGTACATTTTCATTTTTCTCAGTAAAATATGATGACAAATATTATAAATTTTAAGTTATTCAGTACTAGCAAAAATAGGACGCTACGCACGCTTATGAGATATTTCTAATTTTAATGGCCTAATTATCAAATTAAAATATATGCTTAAATTCAAAGTGACTACAAAATATGATGAATAATAATCATAAATTAAAATAAATATCACAAGACCTACATCGGCTTTCATTCCATTTTGATTTTGATCTTAATTGACAATTTGTTTAATTTTAATCTTTATAGTTTAAAATCAGGAAGTTTTGAACAACTTTTTAAAAGAGGGATATCTTGAAGTTTTGCATTTTGAAATTCTTCAAATTTTGACATTTACAATTGAAGATTCATTACTTTAGATTGTTTATAGTTTAGAATGATTCAATTTGAACGTTCTTTTCAAATATGTAGTTCAATTTTGAAGACAAACAATGGAAAATTCTTCAATTTTGAATATTTGCAATTGAAGACTCTTCAATACTTAACGTGCAAAGTAGAAAATGATGCGATTTTGAACGTTTTCTTAAAATAGTTCAATTTTGAAGATTTAAAATTTAAAATTATTTCATTTTAAAGATTTTAAGTTGAAATTTTTTCAATTCAAGATTCACCAATTGTTATGATTTTCATTTAAAGATTAATTGATTTGGAGTGTTAGCAGTTTAAAACGATATCATTTTGAACGTTTTTTTTTTATTTGGAATATGTGGATCAATTCTGAACATGTACAATGGAAAATTCTTCAATTTTAAATATTTGTAATTGAAGACTCTTCAGTATTTAATGTGGAAAATAGGAAATGATGCAATTTTTTATGTTTTTTTTAAGAATAGTTGAATTTTGAAGGTTTAAAATTGAAATTTATTCAATTTTATAGATTTGCAATTGAAACCCCTTCAACGTTTGAGATTTACAATGCAACAATCATTAATATTAAATGTTTACAGTTTAAAATGATATAACTTCAAATAATTTTTTTGAATAGTTCAATTTCGAACATTTTTTATTGACATTTATTCAATTTTATAGAAAAGCAATTAGAAATTTTCAAATTTTACGATGTAGCATTGAAGATATATTGATCTGGAATTTTTACAGTGCAAAATGATGAAATTTTTAATGCTTTTTCAGGACGAGTTCAATTTTTTGAATTTTAACTTTTAAATTATTCAATTTTGAATATTAAAAATTGAAATTTATTCAATTCGCAATTGGGAATTCTACTTCAACTTCAAGTTCAACTACTTCATAGTTAAAATTTATGTAATTTTAAATCCTTTTTTGGAAAAGTTCAACTTTGAAGGTTTAATACTAAAAATTATTCAATTTTGAAGAATTTAAATTAAAATTTATTCAATTTTATAGATTTGCAATTTAAAATTCTATAATTTTCATTCTTGGGAACTAAACTATTCCTGAAAAAGCATTAAAAATTATATCATTTTGAACTTTAAACATTCCAAATTAATGAATTCTCAATTGTAAATCATGAAATTAATGAATTCTCAATTGTAAATCATGAAATTAAAGAATTTTAAATTGCAAATCTATAAATTTGAATAAATTTCGATTTAAAATCTTCAGAATTGACCTATTCCAAAAAAAGCATTCGTAATTATATAATTTTAAAATGCTTGCTGTTTAAACTGCAAGCATTTCAAATTAATAAATCTTCAATTGTAAATCATGAAAATTGTAGAATTTCCAATTAAAAATCTATAAAATTGAATATTATCCAATTTTGAAGATTCAAAATTGAAATTTATTCAATTTAATAGATTTGCAATTGAAAATTCTTTCATTTTTAAGATTTATATTAGGAGATTCATTAATACGGTTTGCTTATAGTTTAAAAAGATTCAATTTGTAATGCTTTTTTTGGTACAGTTGAATTTTGAAGATTTCAATTTGAAACTTATTCAATAGATTGTCACATTGACACGATTGAAAAAGTCGCGAGATAAAAAAACACGCGAAAAATTCTGAGGGCTTGACATTAAAAATGGTTAATTTTTAGCGGCTTACAATTTGAAACTTAATTTTGAATACCTAAATTATAAAAGAAACATTCATTTTTGAACGCTTCAATTTAATATGATTAAATTTTAAGTGCTTGAAATAAAAAAATTGTTCCAGAATATTCCTTCAAGGCGAAAATTCCAACATCCCTGAAATATCCTTGGACGCTTTGAACGCTTCAATTTAATATGATTAAATTTTAAGTGCTTGAAATAAAAAAATTGTTCCAGAATGTTCCTTTAAGGCGAAAATTCCAACATCCCTGAAATATCCTTGGATGTTTTTGGGATAATTAGAAGTCCTACGTTTGGTATCTTGGAAATTGCAATATGTAGGACTTCTGAGTATCCCAAAACTTCTTAGGATATCCTACAGATATCTCCAGAATTTTAACATTTTCGTTTCGATGTGATATCCCGTGAATATCCAAAACATATCTCTAGAATATCTCGGAACGTAAATGGGAAATTCTGCAATATCCTTCTGCTAGGAGGAAAATCTAAAAAAATTGCCATACCTTATGTAGGGTTTTTGAGTATGCCAAAAACTTCCCAGGATATCCTACAGATATCTCTAGAATTTTGGCACTTTCGCCTTGATGTGATATCCCGTGGATATCCCAAACATATCTCTATAATATCTTGGGACATAAATGGGAATTCCTGATATATCTTATTTCTAGGAGAGATATCTCAAAAATTGTCATACCTAATGAGGGGATTTTGACTATCCCAAAAACTTGCCAGGATATCCTACAGATATCTCCAGATTTTTACATTTCCGTCTTGATGTGATGTCTCGTGGATATCCAAAACTTATCTATAGGATATTTCGGGACACAAATGGGATATCCCGCAAAATCCTATCGCTATGAGGGATATCTAGAAAACTGCCATACCTTATGTTGGGCTTTTGAATATCTCAAAAATATCCAAGAATATCCTACGTATATCCCAGGGATATCGAAGTTTCTGCCTTAACGGGATACTCCATAGATATCCTTAGAATTTTGCTAGAATATCTCGGCATATGAATAGGATATCCCCGAAATATTTCATTGCTGTAAAGGATATATCTAAAAAAAATCAAAAATTTCAAAAAGTGAAAGCCAATTCACTTGCAATAATTGGAATTCACTTACAAGTTGTCCTATCGGTATCAATCAAAATTGAAAGTTATGTAGGCCCCTCGATAAAAACTAAGTGTTTTTTTAAGAAAAGTGAATTATATGACATAATGAAATACAATTTCAATTGAGGAAGATGAGTTGGCATTTAGTTCATTGGATAATCTGTCACAAGAGAGAGCAAAAATGGATAAATTATTTCTTCTGATAAGCATGTTGAATGTCAAATACGAGTAGAAGATGTCTTAATGCAAGTGCAGAAATGCAGGAACATAAAGTTCAGACTTGTGATTATGTAAATACTGAAGACGTTTGATAATCGCATACCGGGCGAGAACAGCTTAGGCTTCGGCACTTTCTACGAGTAAATGAGATATTGCCACTACAGCAATTGATGATTTATTAATCATGTCTCTCTCTACCGCTGTAGCTCTCTCTCTATTTCAAGAAATCACACTGTCACATAAAAAAAGGTCAAGAACTTTCAACGAGACACATGTATTCCTGTGTATTTTGAGTCGCTGAATCCAAATCTATGGTCGAAATAGTTCATTTTACGAATAGTTTTCTACATAACCTCAAAAAACCTCATTTTAAGGTATGTGATGAAAATACATGGTTTTATTATGGATTTCAAGCTGCTAAATCCGAAAATGGAGTCAGATCAGTGATATTACTGAAAAATTTGAAACATGACCTCAAAACGAAATTAACTGAGCGGCACTTTTCAGGATTAAATTGAATTAATGAACTTCCAGGCATTGAAACCGATACGTAAGTCAAATTAGTGTTAGCCTTTCATGGCTGTATGAAAGGACAGCTATTTTTTATCATAACGCAATCTTTTGCATACGAAAGACCTTCGGAGCGGAATTTTCTTTTTTCAACTTTTTTTCTGCGTTAAATCTCCTTTCAACATCCAACAGTGATCCGCCATCATATTTTCATCTCATCTTCTTTGATATCGCTGTTCCATCACTTTAATATCTTGATAAAACCTTTCACCATATTCTTCACTGTGGTTTTCAAGATTTTCAGGGAAGTATTCAACATGAGAATCCATAAAATGGAGTTTCAAACTCATTAAATACTTCAATTTTTTGAAACTAATATCGACCATTCTCGAAATCTTTTTTTTCACTCTGGACTCTCAACATTTCCCAGGAATTGTTCAACAACATTTTTGAAATGGAGCCATGCTTTTTTTCAGTTGAAGTAATTTTAGGAACAAAAACGTTGACTTCCAATAGCTGTTGAATTTGAGGTCCATCAAATATTCCTTCTTTCAATTGAGCATCGGACAACTGGGGAAACTAAGACATTATAGACTGAAATCATTCACCCTCTTTTATCTAGTGCTTTCACGATTTGTTTCATGAGACCCAACTTAATATGAAGAGGTAGAAGGAGGACTTTTGATGGCTTTCCTAATGGGTCATTAATGACGTTCCTGGATCCTCTTTCCAGCGACATTCTTTTTGGCCAAATTTTTTTTTGTAATGATTATCACGACCTCAGCTGTCCCATAAGCACAAGAAACAAGGATACTTCGTATTTCCTGATTGCTTCCTCAGAATCATTGAAAGAACTTTGAAATCTCCACAAATTTGCCACTCATGTTGAACGTATTTGATTCTTTTCAAGATGATCTTCATATTACTGTAAACTTCTTCAAGTTTTGTTGAATAAGCTATTGGTATTGGTGCATAATTATGCGTTTGTCTTGTGCAATAAGACGGCCTTCAGGCTTCATTCAGGAGAGTCTGGGAATAACCTCCACTCTTCATCTTTGTAAACTCTTGGTTTCAATTCATTCATGAGTCCATTAACATCCGTGCAAAAGACTAAAGACACTTTTTGATCAAGATAAAAGTATTTCCGAAAATGCTGTTCTCTGTTCCGATAAACACTTGACTTTGTTCCTTTT
This sequence comes from Melikaiella ostensackeni, assembly GCA_032362435.1. Taxonomy (NCBI): domain Eukaryota; kingdom Metazoa; phylum Arthropoda; class Insecta; order Hymenoptera; family Cynipidae; genus Melikaiella; species Melikaiella ostensackeni. The sequence continues at coordinate 37,314,188 of JAUMHM010000078.1, read as the reverse complement.
GCTAAATTTCCTTTTTTTAAAGCTGAAGCAAGGTGTTCAGCGTCATCTTTAGATAATCTCAACTCTCGAATTAAGTCATTTAATTATTTTTGGATCCACGTCTCTGAACGTCTCGTTGTTGTGGCATATGTAGTGTATTCGTTATCGGTTGTTTCACATTCAGAGTTGGAATCTTCACTACTGCTTGTGCACTCATGTTCTTGTACTGCTTTCGTTTTTTTAATATTAGAATGAGAGGTGCCAGCGTCTACTAAAATGGCTGAAGTTTTTTTTTTAAATTTGAGATTCTATTACCAAAGAAACTGTATCATAAGTAAATGATTTTTTTGTTGAAGATTTCCCATTTCTTCGCATCGTTCATGCAGAATTAACAATCCCTTTCATTTTCCGATTTTTTCCAGATTGCTGGTACAGTAAACTTCAAGCTTTCCTTGTTTCCCCTGTTTTCGCGTTTATACAACATTGCATGACAAGCGGAACATATAATATTAGGAGTCCAGCTTACATCTCGTTTTGGAAAATTAACGTTTAAGTATTTTGCATAAATGCTCCAAATTTTCCGATATTTTGATATTTCGCACAAATGTAACAGAATTGATCCTGATTGTTTACATAACTGTGCGTTTTTTCAAGTATTTTTTATTTTTGGAAGGCATAATTGTTTAAATCCCCGCACGTTAAGGATCTTGTCTCGATCGCAGGCGAGTCCACGTTCTGGGGGTGATAACCCTCATACCTCCCTAGGGCTGAGTATGAGGGCTTTCCGGCTTTGATGAGGATAATGTTAACTCATTGCCAGACACACTACGGCTTCATTCCACACCCAAACATCCCCCTGCAGGGCAGCGCGCCTTCGCTGGCTTCGTTACTGACTGGGCTGGAAGGTGAATCATTCTGCACATTTCTGTTCAGGGCAGTTGTCATCGCACTCAGTACCTAGTGCAGCAGCAGGTATTGACACTGAATTGTTTAGTAAATTCAATAAATACAAATAAATGGATATCTACATATGTCCGACAATTTATGAACGAATCATAATACAAGAGGCTTAGAACTCATTATTCACAAGAAACGAAGTAAGTTTTCTTACAAAGAATATTATGAGGAAGACTTTTCAAAGAGGAGATTGTTTTAATAAGTTATGTTTCTTAAATAATGCCTAGAATTTGTTCGTTATTATGTTGATCTGACTTGAAAACTAGGTTTTGCGACACAAAATCCATAAAAATACGATGCTGGCCTACAAATTGCTGCTTGAACAATATTTTTTGGAGGTTATGTTACTGAATTTTTAGTAATATCACCAATCTGACTCTATTTTTTTATCCATTTTCATAATACATAGGAATACATCTGTCTCGTTGAAACTTCTTGACATTTTTTTTATGTGGCTTTGTAATTTTTGAAAGGTATGGTAACTGTCACAGTCGTGGCCGCATCAAGCCAAATAGTGATCTTCAAAAATGTATTTGAATGTCTTAAGCACGGAAAGAGCAAAGATATATGATATGAAAAATATACATATGATATGAAAAAATAATAATTTTACGTTGAATTTACGGTAAGAAATGTAATAATGGAAGAAGGTGTCCAAACGTCTTAGCCTTGGCTGAAAATTTTAACAGTCGTCCCCATCATGGCCGACTGAATGGCCGAATGATGGTCGCATTTTGCGTGCTTGAATTTATATAGTATTCAAAGTTATTTTGAATTCATTTTTTATTTGAAAACTTTTTTTTTTGAAGGAATTCGAAACTTACAACTTATAAAGAAATGCAACCTTGAATTAAAAATAATTGAACCTTAAAATATGACATTAATACTGGAATGTTGCAGCAAGTTCAGTGTTTTCATAGTACTTAATGTTTACTATAATTATTCTTAAATATCAAAATGAAAGCTTCTTTCTCATGAAAAATTGTTTGTGTACCAAAAAAGGACACCCAAAAAGTTCAGAAATCAAAAATAGACTTCGAGACTAACATTTTTTATAGGTAACGAAGGTATCATTTCTTTTACCTGAATGTATGTAAATCCTTTTGGCAACCTTAATTCTTGATAAATAGCAGGTTAACATTTTAATAAATTGTAAAAATGGAGGAACCTCAAAAAGTTATTACAAGATTTATGTAAACAAAACACAGGAAATGAAGGCAATAGATCATAGAACGAAGATCAAATTTTGTGGGTTGATTTAGAACCAATCTATTCAAATTATTCTATTTTTCAAAAAAGAATAAGGTAATAATCCAAAACAATAACACATTTCAGAAAATTGCTAACTTACTAAAATTTGTACACTATATTTGAATGAAAATAGATGTCTTTTCGTAAACTGAGTTAATCATTAATACCTCATTCAAAAGAAATCTTGATATTATTCATAGGCAACCCTGCAGATTGGAACAAATCTGCCCTCTTATGAACAGATGTACAATGAATGTACAACAAAAAAGAAAAAAGAGGGAGAAAAAGAATGAGTTAACCAAAACCAACCTCACACGCTAATTAATACTTTTTCGTCGGGGGTAATTATAGTAATAGGAAAACTACAGTTATTGATAATGAAACATATATTAATTAAATTCAAATATTACCTGAAAATAAAAATAAATTTATTAACAAATGTTGTTTGGTCAATCTTTCCATTTTCTCATCCAGTCTTCAAACAATCTTTAAATTGATTCACAAAATTAAATATGTATTTGAATTTGTATTTAATACTTCAGTTATACTAACACAACTGTGAGTAATTTTGTCTTACAGCTGGTAAAATCTTTCAGCTTAGAATAAAATATCGCAACATTATCGAATTATAACATATTATTATATTA
>JAUMHM010000078.1:37294148-37311254 GCA_032362435.1 Melikaiella ostensackeni | reverse complement strand
GTCTCAGAAAAAGCTGTATTAGACGCAATCAGCGTTGTTTTGTCGAATGCCAAAGATTGGGAGGGTGGCAGAAAAAACGTCAACAGCAAAAATAGCTTTCTTTACAAATTGCGAGCAAAGTTGGTCAATTTTTGGATTGTTTCTTATCATAGAAATAGTAAGATTTTGTTCCTCTCATTTTCTACCTTTCGACGTTATAAAATTGCGTAAGATTTCGTTCTTTGTATTTTTCATCTTTGGGCATAATAAAAGTACGCTACACCCTTGTCAGGTTCCAGCCAGTTCTTCTGATTTCTGCACGGGAACTTGTACACTCGTAAAAATTGTCTTCTTGCCGCCCTTGATATTATAGCATAATTTTTAATTTAAAAAATTATGATTTCATTTGAGGCAGATAGTTAAACAGAAAAAGACACCACGTGACTAGTTTTAGTATGTATCTATGTCTCTGTGACTTTCGCGCGGAAATTATCGTAAAGGCGGGACCCTACTTTCAATAACAAAGCCACACAAAGAAAAGTGTGCCGTGATTTGGGGAAGCGACATATGTTTCCCTATGCATTTTGAGACGCTGAATCCGAATCCGGTGTCAAAATTTGCCCTGCACGTCAGCGTTTCACCCTAACCTTGAAAAACTCGAAAAAACTAGTATTTCCTGTTCTGAGGATGAGGCATATCAATTGTTATGCTTTTCGATGCATTGAATGCGAATTAGCTGTCAAAATTGATCCCACACGATGTCCTTGAACACTAACCTAAAAAAAAACTCAATAAAATTATATAAAATTGTGATATACTGCCTTGAAGGCTGATTTTTTTAAAAAGCCTATATCAGCGGAGTCTCATTCTTACAATTCACGTGACCTAACTTCATCTCACCTAACCTAACCTAAACTCACCTAACCTAACCTAACCAGGCCTTATATAACCCTTATCTTCCATCGCAGATTCTACTATTCTGTCAAAAAGGTAAATTTTAACACAGAATTCATTGTTAGCAATGTCTGGAAATTCAAATTAACATTCAAAATTTGGTTTGACGGTCATCATTTGTGAAGCTTACTTGGTAACTTGTGTCTCATACTTTTTCATATTTCATTGTTACTTCGAGGAGATCTTCGATTTTTTCAGTTGCTTATTCAGTGATCACAATAAGGACACCTATTCAAATTTGAATTGAGGAAGTATAACTTCAGATTCATCAAACACCCCAATTTTTTAAAATTCATTACCATCTGATCCACAATTTTTTGGTAATTAGGACCTTTGTTGTTCCCCGAAAAATTCGTCGCTACTGCCTTGAAGCTTTTTCAAGCTTTTTTTCGACGTTGGTCATCTGAGTAATGAAATTCGGGTCTTTGAATAGCGTTCTGATTCGTGGTCCATCAAATACACCTTTCTTTAATTTAGTATCTGATATTGATTGGAATTTTCGCCCTATGTACATCAAGCATTTTCCATCCTTATCCAAGGTTTTGACAAATTGCTTCATCAATCCAAGCTTGATGTGAAGGCGTGGAAGTAAGATTTTCCGAGGATCAACCAGAATCTGGTTGATGATGTTGTGAGAACCGGGTTCAAATGATTCTCTCTCGGGCCAATTTTTTTTGACGTAATGGTTGGCACGATCTCTGCTATTCCACAGGCACAGAAAGCATGGCTCTCTCGTGAAACCAGATTGTTGCCCTAGTATCATAGTTATAATTATAAGATCTCCACAGATTAGCCACTTGTGACTCGCGTACTTTACTTTATCCAAAAGCATTTTTACATTGTTATACTCCTGTTTGATCACTGTGGAATGAGCAATTGGGATGGGAGCGTAAGAGTTGGTATTATGTAGTAGAACTCCTTTTATGCTTCGTTTGGATGAATCAATAAAAAGTCTTCAGTCTTCATCTTTATATGCATCTTCTTTCAATTGATCCACCAAGACTTTCACGTCACTGCAATGAACCAGAGAGGTCTCTTTATCTTTTGTGAAGAATTTCCGGAATTCTCGGTCTCTGTTACGATAAAAAGAGACTTTCGTGTTCAGCTGCAAAAAATGTCTTCTCTTGAGAAACGAAGCAGCGTATTCTGCTCCATCCTTTGGTAAGCCAAGATTCCGAATCAAATAATTCAGTTCCAGCTGCGACAATAATAATAGAACTTTTAACTCTGTGTTATGCGCAACATAACCATCTTCTTCCTCGTCATTGCCATCTGTATCGTCGCTATCTTCTTCAGGTTGGTTTTCGACTTTCATGACATCATCTTTCTCAACAAAACTCGAACTTCTTCGTGCCTTCGGACTTATTTCAGTTGGTCTCATTACCGTGGACACATTGATGTATGACATTTTACTCTTTGTTTTAATGCTGATCCCGGCTTCAACGTCATTCATGCAAAAGGAGCAGTCTTTCATATGAAGCGGTTTTTTCCATAAAGCTGGTGTGGAGAATCTGCAATACTTTTGGAAACCTGAATTTCGAGAACGATATAACATCAGTTTCCAGGAATCACAGATGATGTGAGGAACCCAATTTGCTTCTTGATGTAGCACTTCATGACCGAAACATATTTCATAGAGCGTGCTAACTTCATCATCAATTTCCTTCCGCAAAGATGTCACTTCGTATCTGCTGCAAATATAACAAAAGGAATTTGCATTTTTGTGGCAGTCATGCGCGTTTTGAGAGCTCAAAGTCTTTTTTCTTGTAGCATGACACTCTCTATACACCAAGTTACCCATTGATGAAGAGGGACGGTTGCATAATGACGACGTCGGCGAGCCCGCTTTCCCACCCTGACCCGACGCCGATACTGGGGTTCCTAATTCCTGCATCGTAAACAAATTTCTTTTGTGCCTGGCATGACGGCATGAACGCTGTTTACCCAGGGACTCAGCCAGTATGGATCCGTTGCCCACCGTCACCACGTGGCGGTGCCCAGGTTACAGGCGCAAGCAGAAAATGCTAAAAATGTTGGCGATATCAATATATTCTCTCATTCTTCCAGAAATCGTAAAACAGGAATGTTCATGTTAATTTCGTTGTAAAGGCATTGTTTATCGTGTTAAAATTTACTTTTTTGACGGAATAGTAGAATCTGCGATTGAAGATAAGGGTTATATAAGGTTAGGTTAGGTGAGTTTAGGTTAGGTTAGATGAGTTGAAGTTAGGTCACGTCAATTATAAGAATGAGACTCCGCTAATATAGGCTTTCCAAAAAAAGTCAGCCTTCAAGGCAGTATATCACAATTTTATATCATTTTATTGAGTTTTTTCTTGAGGTAAGTGTTGAAGGACAACGTGTGGGATCAATTCTGACAGCTAATTCGCATTCAGTGCATGGAAAAATATAATAATTGATATGCCTCATCCCCAGAACAGAAAATATTAATTTTTTCGAATTTTTCAAGGTTAGGGTGAAACGCTGACGTATAGGGCAAATTCTGACATCGGATTCGGATCCAGTGCGTCAAAATCCATAGGAAAACACATGTCGCGTCCCCAGATCACGACACTTTTTTTGTGTGGCTATGTAATCTACTAATCAAGAAGAAATCTGAGAGAGATGTCAATTATACTGAGATGGATGATTTAGGGAGTGGAGAATTTGGATGCTCGTGCTGCGCGTACCGAACTTTCACTTTCTCTTTGCTATTCTACGAAAGTAGTTACCAAAAATCTAGTTTTAGCCAAGTTGCAATATTTTCAAGTATTTTTGCCAATCCTATGGCTTGTAACTGTCTGAAATTGTGATTTTTTTTACTCGCTACGTTTTTCATATCAACAAATCGCTTATTTCAAGGTATTTATTGAAATTTATTGCAACTCTGTTGAGAAGTGTGAGTGTAATATTCAAACTGGTGTTTGAAAACGCGGAAACTTATTGTTTTTGTTTTCAGCATGGCGAATTGCTTTTACCCGTATGATTTTCTGTGAACTGAATTTTTTAGCAGTGAATAAATGTTGAGGTGATGAAACTCGATTTCATATGATGATTTGATTTATATCGACTTTTATGTTGGATGACTTTTGACATCTCTTTTTGGACCACATACCTTGCGTAACTACTTTTCTCCAAAAATATTACATCTCTACTTTCTACAAAGATTTTTGGGGTATGTTTGAAATCAACTATTCTTTATTTTCATTTTTCGTGAATTTTGAATGTCCATATATTTTTTAGGTGTGAGTCTGGTGTTGAATTTATGAATGTCTTACTTTTAACTTTAATTACCTGGTGGGTTAACTTTGGCGATTACGTTACCTCAAAATTTAGGATCAACAATGTTAGTGCAATATTTTTTTTACAATATAACTGAATTTCACCCTGAATTTGATAATTAAGTTGTTTGTTCGTAGGTTAATACCTGAAAAATGATTGTTATGACTTTTCAGCTCATTCTTGTTAGAGTTTTGTGTCAATTTCTTTACTCATTTTTGAAATTTTTAATTTTCACATTCACATCAAAGAAGGTATCAGATCTGTGTAAGATTCGACCCCCCCCCCTCCCGTTTTCGATAGGACGCGTAGTTTTTGATTCATTCATAAAAACAACATTAAAAATTAAAAATTAATTTTTTCGACAAATGACACAAGCTAAGAAAAAGATAAATGAACAAAATTTGTTCACCGGAAGAAGAGCTACAAATTTGTTATTAATCGTTTTTCAATAGGATAGGCAGTTTTTATTTCAATTGTGAAAAATAACTTAAAAAATTAAAAATGAACTTTTTGGAAAAACGACACAAGCTACAATAACATTTTATTCGACCAAATTTTTCACCTAAATTATATCTAGATATTTGCTTAGAATAACTTTTTTTTGGATATTATTTTTACATTCTCATATAATGAGAAGGGATTAGTTTTACGTGAAAACTGAATATCATGGTTTTGCTTTGGAACATGTAGTGAGGGACCGAAAAGAAAGATCGAGTTTGTTAAACAGTATTTTTTGACCAACGGTTCTGGTTTTAACCGCCAAAAAAGGCACTAAAAAATAAAAAAATTCCATTTTGCGATCAAACTATGCAGATACGAAAAAAAATGAATTCACAAAAATTATTCACCAAAAAAAAGTCTACAAATTTGTCATGAACCATTTTTTGATAGGACGCGTGGTTTTTTTCATAATTGTGAAAAATAACATTAAAAATTAAAGAATTAAATTTTTGGAAAAACGACACAACATATGAAAAAAATGAATTCACAAAAGTTGTTCAACCAAAAAAGGTCTAAACATTTTTTCATTCTCATCAGAGAAGGTATTTGATTTGTGTAAAATTTGACCCTCCCCCCCGTTTTTGTCAAATTTCCACGTTTTGAGACCCTGTGAACCTGAAAAACAGGTCTTTACGAATGTGTATGTATGTATGTATGTATGTATGTATGTATGTATGTATGTATGTATGTATGTATGTATGTATGCATGTATGTATGTATGTGTGTATGTCTGTATGTATGTGAACACGATACTTTTGAAAGAATTAATCTATTGGATTGGCCTTTGGTACACGCTTTAAGTGTCAGAAACTAAAAGTCAAGTTCGCAAGGCAGACATTTTGGATAAAAATTCAAAAAGTTGGAACATTTTCAAAATTTTTATGATCATTTCTTCTATTTGAAAATTATATGTATGGCTATTTATAGTAAGCAGAAAGTTGAACAATTTATCCTTATGACTTTTTTTGATAAAAAGAAAATTATGAGCGTTATAGCATTTACAAAATTCAAAATAAAGAAACGAAAATGAAAATTTTAGTCCAAACAATGCATGATGTGAAAAAAAGTTAAGAAGAAAAAAACGTTGCTTTTTAAAAGCTCTACAAGACTGTCATAACAACTTTCTGAATTTTCTCCAAGAATCAAAAATTCAGATTTTGAGCGAAATAACGCGATACGAAAAAATAGATCACACAGAAGAATTCGTATTTCTGAAAATATAAGAAAAGAATATATATGTATAAATAGTACAAAATATTTCGTATTTCCCAGGAACTACACAAAAGAACATGTGTTACCTATAAATCACACAAAAGAACACGTATTTCCCGAAAATCACAGAAATTGACACATGTATAAATCAGACAAAAAATCCGTATTTCCCAGAAATTACACAAAAAAACTCGTCCTACCCATAAATCACACAGAAGAGTTCGTACTTCCAAAAGTACAACAGAAGAATACATGTATAAACAGCACAAAAGAATCCGTATTTCCCGAAATCTTCACAAAAGAACACGTGTTGACTATAAAACAATAAAAAGAATCCGTATTCCTCAGAACCTACACAAGAGGACCCTTGTTTTAACCCATAAATCATGTATGAGTCACGCGTTGTATAAAAAGTTAAATGCCAAAAACACCTGTTTTCTAGAAACTGCGTAATTGTATCGTAAAAGTAAAAAATTACGTAGGCGTCTGTAGAAAAGTTTTGTGGACAAAAATGAAATTCATTGAACTTTCCAGAAAAGTACAATGACAAGATACAAGTCAACGTTGTTTAGTACTTTATTGTTATTCAAGTAGAGAAGTGGATTTCGGTTGAATTTTCGAGAAAATGAAACAATACAACCTTGCCCTGAAAAAGTGCTCACAAATCTTTCTGTATAAAGATGAAGAATTAAAAATTTGTTCTTGGAAGTAGACAGTAGTCATTGAAAATAACTCTATGACCTTTTGTGAAACAGTTGACAATACGTAAATTTCAAAACTCCGTAGGACTACTCATAGAAACAAGCAAGAAAAATCTGTGTTTGAGCGGATGGTATTATACGATTTTTCTGTCGAAAAAAGCGGCAATACCTGCAGTGAACTGTGTGACAAATGTATCTTGAAGCAAAAGAGAAACTCTTTAGAGCTTGACTTTTGCTGGATAAATAGAGCATTTTTCTTTAAAAGGTTGGATCAGTATAAGATGTGAAATGAGTACTGATACCGTTGAAGGCTACGTATGGTGTTCTGTTGCACAAGGACCCTGTGCTACACTAAGCTTGTTTGTTCTCAAAATTTATGAGGTACAGAAAGATGCAAAGACATTTTTTTTTGCAAAAGTACGGTTTCTGGTAAAGAGTGTCCATGAACGAATTTCTGAAGCCCAGCAGGTACTCTCATAAAAACAGTATAGTAAGCCTAGTGTCGGTGACTCTCTGTCCTAAGAATTCCCAGTACCGTAGTCGATGCCAGAGATGCATTGGACAAGTTTCCAAATATTGTGTAGGGGGGTACAATAGAAGCTCTACAAGTGGAGGGGTGAATATACAGGATCCTTATATAGTCACCATCCAGTCCTCTCGTCTCAGTTTTGCTTCAAACATCTTGAACGCAAAAGTATTTTGTCGTTCCAAAAAATAAAAAATGGATCTTGTTGCTCAAAATGGTTTGCGTGGAAAAATTAATTCGTAGTTTTATCGAGATTAGTGCGCGTTTAACGGATCGGGAATGCACGTGGCATATGCAAAATATTTTGATATCATTTTGATTTTGATGTCATCCCTATTCAGTGCGTGTTTGTCTGCGGGTGTGTGTTTGTGTGTTTATGTGTTATTGTTTATAGTGTTACGTGAATTTGTGGTAAATTTATTTTTATTTATAAGTCGAAATGAGGAGTTGGCGGAACCTCTTCTGCAACCCCAACACGCTCAGGTTCTAAGGGAGGAACCTGGCTACACACCCGCTTATGAAGTTGCGTATGCTGACTCTGATAAGGATATGGCGGAGATTATTCAAATTTCCAAAAAAATAGATGTAGTAAGTTAATTTACATTGAATATGGATTTACTTTGGAATTTACAAGTCAAAAGTGTTTAAAATATTAAGGAAAATTGGTTTTAACAATGTCTATAAAAGTCTAAGCATGAAACATATGAATATAAATGTACTGTTCTTTTCAAAATACGTAAAATAAAATAAGAGGGTATACAATTTCAAAATTATCAACCCTTTTTTGAGGGTTTGAGATTTTTATCACCTTCTTTTTCAGATTCTTTGAATATTTTTTTCTAGCATATATTTTAAACCTAATTTTGTTTAAAAAAATTTCAATACTTTTTTGATGTCAAAAGGAAATAAAAACCTTTCATTATCATTTTGATAAAAATTTTTTTAACAATTTTCAAAATTATTTCCTAATTTTTTATCCTTAGTTACAAATGTAAAGAACAAAAATTTTGAACCTGTCTAGAAAGTTTTTCAAAACTTGTTTTTCAAAAATGTTACTAATTGAAATTACCAGTTTCAAAATAGAAATCATAATTTTCATGAGAACTTCAACGTTAGCAATTTTTTTCAATTTCATTCTTTTTCGCAGAAAAACTTCATTCATGTTTTGTATTAAATTTTTGAATATATATTCAAAATAAAGAAAACGAAAACTTTCTATACGATTAAAGAATTGTTACTTAAAAATTTCGTAAAATTATTAAATTTTGAAAAGTACCTATTCACTCAATATATTTCATATTTCACAGATAATCAAAATCTAATGGCTTTGGCTGATGCAGCAGCAACCGAGCGATTGCGTCATTGTGCGCCAGAAGAAGAGGAAGAAGTAGAAGTAGTGAGGCAAGTTGGCGTTGGTGAAAACAATTTGCATCAGCAACAACAACAACCAGGAATGCCAGGTGAGGGGGAGAATTATTACCGAAAAGAGTATGAGAGATTAAGCTATTACCCGAAATTTAACTTGAACGAGATCGAGATTAAGGTGAACATTAAAAAACCAGAAAATAATCGGGCTGGTGAGGTCATCGCGTATTGCGAAGAGGCAGTTAGGGCATTATACAATCATTTGATGGCTAGAGTCGAAAATAGTGACAGGGTGGGTATTTAATTTAATCAAGATTTTTCTGAAAAAGGGGGTGGAGGTTTGTCGTTCAGACCTGCGCGCCAGCACACATTGGAGGCATTTTGGAAGGTTTTAGTTAGTGTCATTCAGAGTAATGACGATTTTGTGATCGACCAATCATTTGTGATAAACTTCGAATGAGTTAGAGATGAGCGAAGTACGGGTCTGAAAACGTTCCTTTAACACCCAGCTCTGTTAGTAAACGATAACTCTTAACAAGTGTCAATAAAGATAATCTGTGCCTTCCTCTCTCTATCCTAGTGGCGCGTATTCACGCTGAGCGCAAAACAACTCCTTTAGGCGCTCTAGCTCCCAGATGTGAGCAGGCAAGGAAGGGCATTAGTTCCCTACAAACAACTCTAGCCAATAAACTCGTACGCGATGTAGGGTTAATAATCCCCGAAAACGGTTGTGGAATTGATGAGATTTATAAATTCCAATCACATCTTGTCCTTAACAGGATCGCAATTATTATTTATGAATTTGCAACGTTTGGATGGGGTAGTGAATCACCTCTTTACAATGGGACAGATCTCATAACCGAGACAGGTGAAACAGTTTTGTTTAATCTAAATATCATGTTGAATGATAATCATTTTTACCCTATTTGTAATTGAACCACAGCGGCAATCAGTCAAGGGTATTGTATCCCCTGCAAAAAAGGTTATCTCATTCCTACCAGGCTTAGATGCTCAAATATATGTGCTGCCTGCTGTTCCACACCCTCGTGCCAGACTAGTGCTGAAAACCCTAATATTATTGCAATTAACCGTAACGGGTGTGATAGGTGTTTTCACGGGCGTTTTATCAATGCATGTGTGGGAAGAACCCCTAAATGCGGAAAAAAATATTGTTACAGTTATAAATGTAGGCGTGATATCGATCACCAATGTTTCGTTTCGCCTATTTTGGACAAAGCCGTGAAAAACAATCTCATAAGTTTTGTTTTCTACGACTTTGAAACAAAACAGCTCGAAAGACTGACTGGTGACCCTGACAAAAATGTTCACAAACCAAACCTCTGTGACACAGGGAGTTTGTTACAGCTGCATAGGGCCCTAAAAACATGAAAAAAATTTGCCAGCATTGTGGTTTTCGTGAGTATATTTTTGAAGGTGAGAATACAGGTGCACAGTTTGTTGAACTAGTCATCAGACAGCAAAGTAAATTTAGCGAGATCATTTGCATTACGCATAATGCAAGAGCATTTGACTCGCAGTTTATTTCAAAATATCTGGTTGAAAAAAGGTACCCGAATCAAACCCGATATCATAAAAAACGGGATCAACATAATATCGATAAAGTTAAGTCGTGTAAAATTTATTGATTGTTTGAAATGTTTACATATGCCCTTAAGCAAACTTTCCAAAGCCTTTCGGTTTGACGGAGTTAAAAGGGCACTTTTCCCCACCTCTTCAATACGCCTGGCCACGTTGCCTACAAGGGTCCCCTTCCTGCTTCAGAGTTGTACCCTTTAGGTATTATGCCCGTAGAAGCAAGAAAAGAGTTTCTTGAGTGGTACGAAACCCTCGAAAAAGACCCTGTATACGTATTCGACTTTCACAGAGAACTGGTCGAATACTGTATTAACGATGTGGCGATCCTGCGTGATGCATGCATTGCATTTAGAGACATTTTTTTCAATTGTGCTAATGTATGCCGCTCCTCGGAGAGCGTCACGATAGCCTCGGCATGTTCGCGTGTCTTTCGGAAAAAATTCCTAAAACCAGGCACTATTGGTATTGTGCCTCCTTGTGGCTACCAAAGGGCCAATGAACAGTCGAGCATAGCCATCGAGTGGCTATTGTGTTGCGAAAGAGAGCTGGGAGAAGAGATTAGGTCAGCAAGTAGGTATTGTGAATATTGAACACCCAAAGGAATCCTGGTTGACGGTTATTACAGAGACCAGGGTAGTAAGTATATTTTACAATTCCACGGCTGTTTCTGGCATGGGTGTACTGATTGTAAGAAAATTAACGGTGACACGAGATTAAACAGTGAGGATTTATAGATAAACGTTTCGAACGTATCCGTGCTCAAAGCGAAAAGCTGCGAAATGCCGGTTACATTCTCACAGATGTGTGGGAATGTAAATTTAGAGCGATTGAAAAAAATTCCTCTCAAATGATCAATTTTCTTGAAGTTCACCCGTTATTCCTAAATGACACATTAAATCCACGAGCCGCATTTTATGGTGGTCTCACGGGTAATACGACTTGTTTGTATTAGATTCAGAAAAGTGAGACAATACATTATATAGATATTTGTTCTTTCTATCCTTTCATCTCAAAATGCAGAAAATTTCCTGTAGGACACCCTAAAATTCGCGCGGGTGCTGATTGCAATGCTATAACTGGTGACTCTTTCAAAAATTTAAATAATTTAGAACGCCTCGTAAAATGCCGTGTTTTACCGCCTTAAAACCTTTATCACTCAGTACTCCCTTCCAGAATGCATAAAAAACTGATGTTCGCACTCTGCAATGCTTGTTGTGAGAATTTCCAACAGGAAGAGTGTCAACATGAGTTTGCCATGTGTGAAATCAAGGGAGTCTGGGTGTCTGATGAGTTGAAAAAGGCAGTAGAAATGGGCTACAAAATAATATCTTTTCATGAAATATGGCAGTACAATGTCGTCCATTACAATCCTAAAACACGGCAGGGCGGATAGTCTGACGACTACATTGAAGGATTTTTAAAAATAAAACAAGAGTCTTCAGGTTGGCCGACCGAGTGTTTTGACGAGGCTAGTAAACTATCGTATTTGAATGAGCACTCGACAATCGGGGTCGTTCATTCAGATTACGATAAGATTACTGAAAATCCTGGTCTTCCCTCGGTTGCTAAACTGTGTTGAAATTCATTTTGGGGGAAATTTGGACATCGTGAAAATTTAGTGCAATCACGTTATGTCGAGACTTTGAAAGACCTTTCGCTGCTTTTTGTTATTTTGGAGATAAAGGTCTTTGACATAACACCTATCAACGACAACATGTTTCGTGTCTCGTTTAAATACAGGTACCTGACCGAAGCTTGTAAGCTCTCATCAAACACAAATGTAGTGATCGCAGACTACACTACAACCCAAGGTCGTCTGGTTTTGTACGAGTACCAATCTCAGTTGGGACGCCGGGTACTGTACTGTGACACTGACTCGTGAATTTATGTACGACGAAACGAGTCTGGTGAGTACAATTCTCCTCTTGGTCGTCTTTTGAGTCAAATTACCGACGAGCTTGAGGGGCAGTACGGTGAGGGGAGTTACATAAAAACTTTTGTCTTCGGAGGTCCCAAATTTTATGCATATCAGGTAATCGCCGATAATGGAAAAATGCACACAAAATGTAAGGTAAAAGGGGTCACTTCAAATTACAAAAACTAAAAAATTATTAACTTCAATAAAATTCGGGATATGATTGTTGATAGAGCAGTCGAATCAATTAAATTAAACTTTAGAGCAATCAGACGCACCGAATTTTGCAACGTCCTCACAATCCAAGGACCATCAAATCAAGGACCACAAACTAAGACCATCAAACCTGTTTGTAATAAAAGGCGTTTCATAGAAAATTATGACTCGATCCGTTACGGGTATGAGGGTCCGCCTTGAATCTCACGAATTATACTCTGGCTCTCTTTCCCTCTCTCTCACGGGAACATATGTGCATGTTTATAATGATTGAAAATAGGTGAGTATAGTTTTTCCAAATCTAAGATTGTGTGTGTGTGTGTGTTGATGAATAATAATCTCCTTGCATTCGTTCATTACAGATTGAGCAGCAGTGGCAACAACGACGCAGAACCCCTTGGGAGTTGTACCACTGGTACACTTCCACCCGGAACCAGCGTCGATTTCAATAAAATCGATTCATAACTCCAAGGATGAGGACAGTGAAAGCGATACTCATTTCACAGGAGTAGAGGTCGTGACGATAAACGCCACTATCCCGAAGAATGTGAACACCCTCATTAGTAAATGTAAATAATTTTCTCGTGTTTAAAAAATGAACAAACGATATTTTGAACATATTTAATACTTTCATTATTTCATTCTGCAGATTACAAGGAACATGACGCAGACGACTTGGTTGTGGAGTGTCAAGATGCTTCAAACAGTGGCGAAGAGAATGACGACGTTATGGAAGTCATTAAAAAAATTGTGAAACAAGTCCTTATTCACTACATAATATTTCTTACGTTGAAACTAGGTTAATTTTTAATAAACTCTGAGTTTACGATTCAAAATCTTTCCCTTCTATTTTTCCTGTAGGAAATTTAGTGATACGCGGAAATCTTATAGCTAGCTTAGCTTGAAATATATTCAGTAGAAGACTCAAAGTCTGAAACGAAAGCGGGGGCGAGGAAAAGGAAGGGAGGGGAGGGGGTTCCGGCGCGGCGGCCATGTCTCGTAATGAGCTCATGGGCGACATGGTCGGGGCGCGGCGTCCAGGTTATAAGTCCATTTTCCTGGATGCCGGAGACGCGAGCGGTATGAGTTAATACTGCGGGGTTGAGCTCATACTATGGGGTTGAGCTAATACTTCGGGATTAAGCTAATACAACTACCGAATAACCAGCTGATATCCGCGCCCATAACAATCAGGGGCAATGAGCTTATAATCCTGGTTGCGGTGTAAGCAGGAGCGTATTAGTTAATTCCCCCTGCCCACGCCCGCGGGGGCCCTTTTCAGATTTTTTTTACATTCTCATCAGAGAAGGTATTAGATTTGTGTAAAATTTGACCCCCCCCCACCCCCCACCCCCGATTTTGTCATATGTCCACGTCTTGAGACCCCCTGAATCCAAAAACAGGTTTTTACATATGTGCCTGTCTGTATGTCCGCCTGCCTGTCTGTCTGTACGTCTGTATGTATGTTCCATAAGGAAGAAGAGCGAGAAGAGTCTTGAGATAGCCCTTGTTTTAATTTTTCCTTACGGGCAAACTTTAGTTTATCGAAAAGCGGCTTTCGTTAAAATTTCGAATTTCGGGAGGGAGCAAAAATTCCGAGTGATACTACTATTAGGGGGAAAAAATAAGAGGGGTCTTGGGATAGCCCTTTCAGATTTTTCTACTAGTAATCAAAAAAGATAAGTAGTATGATAAGGAAGGAAAATAAGAAAGGCCTTGAGATAGCTCTTCTCGAAGTCCTTCCCAATTCAATAGTGAGCATTCGCTTTCAGGCCCGACGATTTAAGTGTTCCGTCGCGAAGAGGCTCACGCCGTCATCCTTCAACAGCTTAAGTTTTATAGCCAACACTCCCAAACCTCTTCGATCGAAGAAGCTTAGAAAATATATACCTTTTATTCACAAAAATTTATGTTTGTATTCCGTGGGAAAAAGATTTCGCCTTTTATTCTACGTCCCCCAGCGTGGTTTCAAACACATTCTTCGTGAGAAGTATTACAGTAGAATTTAGTTCCGACCGACCGACGTGGACAAAGCCCTTTGACCTTTTCATGGCCAGAAACTGATTAAATTCCGAAACTCGGTGAGAGCTTACGCGAGGTATCGGCTTTCCAACAGGACGGGCGTTGGATTCTTCTTTCCGAAAGAAAGTGATCCTTTTAAAGACCTTTTCACTCGATAAAAAAGCTCGTCAAACTGCCATAATGATTTTGGGTCTTTGCCTCTCGTAGATGCATCGCCAATAGCTCGGGTGGGAATTTTCGTTGAGTAAGGAAATTTGATTGGTTGATCGGGAATCGTTCAATTCATGAGGAAGAACGATGAACTCTTTTAACTCCTATGGAATTTGCAATTGTTGCAAAGTGCAGGTGGTTGACATCTCTTCGATTCACGAACAGCGCGTGACAGGAAATTGCCTTTCGTTTTGAGAAATTTCGCTGAAATGAAGAGTTTGGGCATTTGGCAATTTATTTTTCTTTCGAAATTTGAATTCCAAAGAATAAATTGCAGGTTTTGCTTTTCATTTCGAATTTTGGAACTCATTATGCATAACCGTTTCGAAGAGTGCGGGACTATTTAAATTATCAGGATTTAAATTTTGGTTGAGTTCGGAGTTTTAGTTCAGAGGATATCTGTATTTGAAATTTAGATGGAGTGAAAGGTGAAAGTCAGTGAGGGGAGGATGACTTACGAAAGGAAATTGATGAACGGAGGAGAGAATAGCGCGAGCCATAGCGGGGCATCCGCGAAGCGCACAGACGCAAGCCCGCCAGCCTGTGGATACATACGGTTTCTCAGTAAGGGTTTGCGTTGTATGCGCGAAAATAGTGTCATGGAGGGTATTCACTCGTTCAACGCAGTGTGTGTGCGTCTTAGAACTCCTCTGTTTCGTCTCTTCTTTCTTATTTCTTGCTCTCACTCAGCTTTGCGCGCTTTATTACACCTAAACGCTAATCAACGCCGGGTACTACTTAAACCGCCGATCCAAAACTTGTTGGATGTATTTTTGAGCGCGCGTTGAACATTTCATACGGGAATGTTTCTTCGAAAAAATGTGACAAACTGAAGTTGAAAAAATACAGACGCACATTACGGAAATTAGCTACACTACGTGTTACATCGAAAAGTAAAAAGAGTTTCATTGTACAAAAAGGTGGATTTTTACCACCTTTGATAGCACCCATCATCAGTTTTCTTCTTTCGAATGTATTTCAACGAAATCTTCGTAAAGAATTCCATGGAGCATGCCCGGAAAATAGTACTCGTTTCTAGTGATCGCCTGTGACAACTTCAGCACCATACTTCAGAAACACCTGGTGATCCTCTTAGTAGGCTGGATATGGAAATGAGTCAAATCTTAAGCTCGGTGTCAGTGAAGGATGAACGTGAGAAATTGAAAATGTATCGACGAGTTTTGCAAAAATTTCTTTTCTTCACCGAGGAATCACGAAAACCGTCGCCAGCAAACAAACAAGAGTCTAGTGATAAGACAGATAATATAGAGGAGACGAATTATATGGTAGAAGATACAACCCTGCCTATGAAGGCTATTGTTTCTTCAGTTCCAAAAACATAAAAAAAATAAAGCTGAATGATTACAAGACGAGTTACAAAAATCGGGTGTAAAAGAAAGACTATATTGGGATAAGTAAGGTAGAGTCTACATTGACGGACGCCGGGTAGAACATTCAAGCATTGTTAATCTTATAAACGGCGCATAGCGATATAAAAACTATGATCCGCAACATTAGACATTATTTTCGGGACTTGAAGAACTTGTAAGGACTACCAGAAATAATGTATCACGTAAAGAGGTTGTGAAATGGTCAAAAAGTCAAGATGGTTTCAATCTCCACCAACCAGTCAGAAAACGTTTTAGAAGAGCCCATTATAACATTGATAATGTAGATGATCTATGGGAGGCAGATTTAGTGGATTAACAATTTTTAAAAATAAACAATGATAATTATTCATATCTTTTAGTGGTAATCAATGTATCTGGCAAGTGTGTATGGGTTGAACCACTCAAAAATAAGTCTGCAGCAGAGGTATAAGATGGCTTAAACCGCATTCTGGAGAAAGTAATAATCGCAACCAATTTGCTTGCAATGTGACAAAGAAAAAGAATTTGTCGGTGCAGGTTTCCAGAAATTTCTTCAAGATCGTGAAATAAGATTTCGATTGAGACGCGATCCTACTGTCAAGGCTTCTGCTGTCGAGCATTTTAATTGCATTCTCAAAGAGCGTATGTGGCGATACTTTACGCACCAAAATACTCACAGATATATTGATATCCTTCAACTACTTGTGACAGCATAAAATAATACACGTCATTCTAGTATTGGAATGCCGCCATCTACTGTCACACTAGAGAACGCATCCATCGCACGAAAAAACTTACAACCACGTTATTTTAAAAAATATAAGAAGAAAAAGCCCAAATAAAAGGCTGGCGATGCCGTACGCATCAGTCGTGCACGTGGCACCTTTGAGAAAGGATATGAATCCGGATGGAGGAAATTCTGAAATGAAACATTTACAATGGATGAAGATTAGTTTTACCTCATTCTACCTAGTGATAGTAGTATGAAATGATATCCCAAAAATACAATCACACATTGTACAACATAACTACCTCAAGAAATTCGATTATTAATGCGTTGAGCCGTTGCTGTTACTGAGTTTTAATTTCCATGCTCATTCCTTCATATACGACACGTGGGAAGTGTATTAGAGAATCGACTTGCTCTCATGTTCAATGACGATCTACTACATGGGCTGAGAAGTCTTCGGCCTGACACAGAGATGACGCCACAAACAAAAAATCTGTATGCTTGTCATAGAGTACCAACCTTAACTA
>JAUMHM010000078.1:37251439-37265413 GCA_032362435.1 Melikaiella ostensackeni | reverse complement strand
CCCTAGTAAGTGACATTTACCATAGAGGTTATTTTCTCTTCCGCATGTATCGCAAAATAGTCTTCATGGCAAACGTAATTTACTAGAGGCTTCTTTAATTTCATGATAAAAATCTTCAAAAATCTACATTTCGTAAGAATTTTTTTTAATTTTCTCAAATTTTAAATTATTTTTGAAATTTTTTTCAGAACTTCTAAAAATCTTTTGAAATTATTCGAGTTTTCCCTGCCAAACTGAAGACAGTGCCTTAGAACCTTCCAGATTCTTTTTCGGCAATGTTCGAAATCTTTTAAAATGTTTTGGAAATTTTTGAAATGATCTCTTAAAATTAATTTTTGAAAATAAAAAGTCATTAAAAATTTCCCCAGGAGTCTTCAGATAATTTTCTTATTATCTTGAAACCTTCCAAAATTCTTAAAAAGCTTCTAAATTTCATGTTCAAAATCTTCAAAAATTTCCATTTTGTTTGAAATTTTTTGAAATATTTTCAACTTTTAAAGTACTTTTTAAATTTGTTCATGACTTCTAAATATCTTTTATAATTATTCACATTTTTTCTAAAAATGTTTAAAAATCCTACAATATTAAAAAAATGACCTTAACATCTTCCAGATTCCTTTTCAACAATTTTGGAAATCTTTTTGAATATTCTCGTAAATTTTATTATTTTTTAAATTATTATTGTTATTATTATACCATTTAACCAAATCCCTTTTGGAGTAAATGTAACTCGTTCGGTTCGAGCCTCATTGTAGAATCGGAGATCAAGGAGTTTGTCTGGTAAGAGTAAGTAAAGGTTCATATTTTTTTAAATCTTCAAATTTTCAATTATTTTTTAATCTCTTCAGAACTTTCAGGCCATCTAAATATCTTTCAAAATGATTTAAATTTTCTCTATTTTTTTTTAAATCCTGCAAAATTAAAAAAATTGCCTTAAAATTTTCCTGATTCTGATTCTGTAAAAATCATTTGAAATTTTCCCAGGAATTTTAAGAAAATTTTTTTATTCACTTGAAACTTTTCGAAATCCTTAAAATGATATTTTCTCGAACTCTTCAAAAATCTGCAATTTGTTTTAAATTGTTTGAAATTATTTTAAGTTTTAAATTATTTTCGAATCTTTTCAAAACTTCTAAGACTTCTTTAACTTCTGAGTATCTTTTAAAATACTTCAAAGTTTCCTTAATTTTTTTGTTGGATACTACAAAATAAAAAAGACGTCTTCAAATCTTCCAGATTCTTTGTTGACATATTTTAAAATCTTTGAAACTTAAAAAGTAATTTTTTAGAATAAAACCTGAATCGTTTGAAATTTACCCAGAATTCTTGTTGTCGGTACTGGTTATTTTTTTTATTGCTATCGACTATTTTTTTACTGATACTGACTTCATAAATTAAGATATTCTTAGTTTTTGTCAATAATTTCATTTATCTTATCTCTTTGGAAGTGTTAAAGTTTACACTATAGTTTTGTAGAAAATTATTTCCCAACATTGAAAAATCACTTACAATTAAAAATTTCTCTTTTAACTCTAATATTTGGAAACGTTTAAAAATAAATTTCAGCATGAAATAAAATAACTTATTTGGAAATTTTGATTTATGAAATTTATGGAGAAAATTCGTAATCTTTATTAATAGATAAATACATATAACTTCATTAATATGGTGAAGGGGTTATGAATAGAATCCTTCTATCATTTCCAAAAGATATGGTTAAAAAGTTGGGAACAAAATTATTGCCTTTATTATCAAAGAATCATTTACAATTAAAATTTTCTCTTTTACGTTAAAAGTCATATTCCCGCAGTTTCTCAACCAATCAGGTTTTCAACAAAAATGTATGCAAGATCTCGTGGCCATGATTTTTTGAGAAAAGGATTAAAACACTATTAGCAGAAATTTGCATTTTCCTATTGAAGAACTTGACGTAAAAAATTACGTCGGAAAATGGCGTAAAAACGACGTCGAAAACTGCGTAAGAAATGACATCTAAGATGATCGCAAAAATTGGGATAGATTTTGACGTCAAAAAAGGCATTAGACAAATGGGATAGTTTTTGTCGTAAAAAACGACGTTACAAACTGCATATAAAATTACTTAAAAACGTAAAAAAATATAAAATGACTATCAAAAAAAAACTTGGAATTGTTAAGGCTTTTTAACCAAAGAAAAAAATAATAATATTTCAAAAACTATCCCAAATTTGACGTCGTTTTTGTCCTTTGACTTAGTAATGCATTCGAGCAAGCTAAGACAATAAAATATCAAAATCAATCGTTCATCTCGTCTTTCAAAAACATATATCAATCTCGTCTTGTTATGAACCAAAAATCTAGAAAAAAATATTGAAATGACGCTTATGTACGTGTTACAATGGTTATCGAAACCGAGCTTTATCTTTTTTTTTCACGCCCGCTCTATAGTTTGAATCACCTCACTCTTACTTTATTATATCAGAGCAAGGCTTGTGAAAAAAAATTAGTGAAAGTAGGCGACAGGCGCCTACAAAAAAAGGTGTCGCAGCCTATTAAGTAGTTAATAAAGTCGATCAAATTTCCTCCCTCCCCAAACTTCATCTCATTACCCCCTCTCTAAATTCCCATCCCCTCACTTTCCCACCCTTCCTCCTCATTTCGCCACACATCCCCCCTTTTCCCAAAATTTCCCATCACTTCCCCTAATTTCCCCTACCAATCCTCACTTTCCCTTACTCCCCCTCACTTCTCCTTACTTCCCCTCATTTCCCCTTATGGTTTCGGTTAGTGATGGGACATCGATATCGAAATATCGGAAATATCGATATTTTGGTTCTGATATATCGATATTGACATATCGGTAGTACCCTATTGATATATCGAGTTGCATATCGATATAAATGTTTGGTTATCGTCGTCGTCCTTCTCAATTTGGTGTACTGGATCTTTAATATATAAAAAAACGAAAAATCTTTTTTTTACTCACATGCTATTTTGAAGTTATGACGAAATAAATTATATTAAAAAGTCTACCAAAAAGCTGTTTGGTAAAGGTTATGTAGAACATAGCAAATGTGAAACAAAGAACTTTAGTGCTGTTTTACGAATAAAAAAATTGTTTTAAGATGCTTAGCGAATACTATACTAAAATTTATAACCTGATTTAAAATTACGGTGTGTGGAAAAAATTAGATTATTAAAGCGCTGTGACCATTATTATTGCTATTAGAAAAACAGAAATACGAGTTTTAAATCTGAAAATTAAACCAGATTTTAAATGCGTTGATATTTATACGATTATCGTTCATAATGGGAAATTCAAAAAAAGCGCTGGACTTACCTTTTTGCATTTTCGGTATTTGTAGTAAGCAAATACCAAAAACGCAAAAAAAAGTAAGTCCAGCGCAATTTTGAAGTTCTATTTAACCCGTCTGTTCATTTCCGATATATTTTTTTTAGATAGTAGAAAAAAAATCATATTCATTGTACCCTGCACGGCCAACGTTGTCGTTTGGAATGCGATCCAAAATTTTGAATTAACTTAATTAGTGATCATACCATAATCTCTACATCAATGAACATGCAATTTAGTTTTTATTTTACAAAGATTCTAATTTCAAAAGGTGATTCCCGTGAAAGTTCCTGTGTATGTACATGTATAATTTTAGCAATTACCTCAAATTCCATTAAACATGTTTCATTTGGAATTTATTATTCAACATAATAAATTTTTGTGCTGATATTAACAGTATTTTTTCAATTTATTCTTCGATACTTTAATTAGTTCATTAATGGTACTCAGTTAGAATTAATAATCAGTAATAATAATACATTAATTAAATTGTTAATTTAAATTTGGAGATAATCTTGTGCGCATGCGCAATATTTTATTACGATATATCGGTTATGAGATATCGATACTTTGTTTCGATGCCCCATCACTAGCTTCGGTCGAGTGACCGTCCATCATATAAATAAGGGGAAGTGAGGAGAAAATAAGGAAAGTGAGAGGTGGGGCCGGATATGAGGGGAGGGGTAGTGAGAGAAAATGAGGGGAAGTGCGATGATGGTAAGCGAGGAGAAATTGGGAAGTGAGGGGCGGGGAGGGGAAATGGGGTAGTGAGGGGCAATGAAGGGAAATGATGGAAGCAAGGGGAAATAAAGGGGGAATAAGGGGAAGTGGTGGATGGTAGGAGTGGCGTGGGAAGGGCGGAAGTTAAACATATTAAATACTATATTAAATAGATTACGAAACCCTTTTTTGCAGGCGCATGTTGCCTACTCTTACCATTTTTTCAATAGGGAATTGCTCTAGAGAACCTTGAGTGGAGAAATGTATGTAGTTGCTCTTTGTTATAAATTAAATTCTAAAAGCTCTTTGATTAAATTAGTAAAATGCTTTTAAAACGAAGTGCAATATTGGAAATGGTATTTCCGATCACACAAGATGGGCTGATTTGCATATAAATGTACCTAAGTAACGGAAAATTATCATTTCCTTCTGGGAACGATAATTTTTTCCAACCGCTAGAATAAACCCAGAAACTAAGAGTCTCTCTATTAAAAATGAAAAAAAAAGAAGAAAAAAAAAGAGATAAGTATAAGCGATGCCACCCATACGTGAATGACTTAACTTGAAGAGCTCTGGGGACGCACGCGCGCCGGGTCTTCAAATCGTAGTGCGAACATTAACCAACTGCAGGATGGTGATAAATGATGATTATAAAATTACCTTGACTGCCTGCCTGAGTACCTCTATGGCATCCTGCTGTTCCACCGCGAGTTCTCGAAGGCGTTCCACCTCAGCAACGGCTTCACACTCTCTTTTGCATAAATCCACCTGAAAAATTTTTAAACCTCTTTACGACATGTCAACGAAAAGAAAATCATAAATCTAGGCATTAGTGGTTTTCATTTTCTTGGTTCACTTATTCGAGAATCATATTTTCTAATTTCTTAAAGATCGAAATGAAATCTACTTTCTTATGAAAAGTTTTATGTTATGAAATAGAACACAAAAAATCCACAAATCAAAAATAGACTTCGAAACTATCTACTTCACGGTTCATTGGAGGCAAATGTATGATAAATGCACAACAAAATGACAAAAAATGGCTGAAAAAAAGGAGTAAACCAAACCAATTTCTCACTTTTTGTTTCCGTCTTTTGCTTCCTCATAGAGGAATACATAACTAATATCTCAGAACTGACCAAAGGATTTCTAAAAATAATTATTACAATTTTTTTCAGTACTCTACAAGATTTTAGAAATGGGTTTTTCATAGTAAAACTTTTTTCATTAACATATTTCGAAGTTGATGCAAGGATATAAAAGATTGATTGCCTTGAGATGAATCGATTGGCCTATAATATTATCAAATTTTTTTGAAAAGTAAGGAAGCTATGGTCATTTATAATATTTTTAAAAATTTCGTTCACAGTAAAACTTTTTTTATTAATATAATTCAAACTTGACGTAAGAATATGAACGAATCCTTGATTCTAGAAGAATCGATTGACCTATAATATTAATATACCTTATTGAAGACTGAGGAAATTATGACCATTATAATAGTTAAAAAATTTGTTTTTTACAGTAAAAATGTTTTCATCAACATAATTCAAAGTTGCTGCAAGAATAGGAAATACTTCTTGATTAGAGACGAAGTAATTGACTAATAATAGCAGATAATTATACACATAATGTAAAAAAAAATTATTTAATAATTTAAAAATGCCTAAAGACATTTTTAAATTTTCCAAAACAATTCATAAATTTTTTAATAAAATAATTCTGCTAGAGATTTTTTTGATAGAGACTGTGATAGAATACTGATAGTTACAAATTCTTTTATACGTGAAAATAATAATCTATTTAATACCTATTTACTTATGAAGTACGAACTGTCTATCGTTACGGAATTTTCTGTACGACTAACCCATTTCCAGCTCGATCAGGACTAGTGTTACAGGAAATTCCGTAATACTAGTCAATGCCTATAAAATAATAAATTATATTGGTATTTTGCCAACCTCATGAACTGATTTTTATTAGGTGTGTATATGAAGCTATAGCTTTTCGGTGAAAAAAAAGAACCCTTGTATATTCTTACTATACTCTTATAATATTTTTTGAATAAAATTAAATATTTATTTCAATGAAATTGTTTTCAAGATGCACCACGAGAAGGTAACAAATTTTTCTAAAGGGAGCATTCTATAAACAAAATGTCTAGGCTCACCGAAAATATTTATTTTACGCTCACCGAATTTCAGCGAATCTAGACACGGCTTTTTATCAAATTTTGGTTATTTGAGAGAGAATATTTCGTAACAAAAATTTTTTTAAATGAATATCGATTTAAAAATGGATTTAAAAAAATTTATCGTTGAAAAAATGTTCTCTCAGGGAAAGCATCTCAATACGAAACAAAATTATATTAAAATATTCTTATATTGTTATATATTGTATCATATATTATTATTGTATTAATATTTATTTTAAAATCAATATAGGGCTAATTTTTTGGTGAAAATGGCAGCAAACATTTCTAAAAATATCAAAAAAGTATAATTTCGCCAGTGATACCATTCCGTTATCAACCGTTGTCTACCAAACTAAAAAGATGTGCAAATTATGACCAAAAGAAGCAAAAGAAGTAAAATAAGGATTTTAGAGATTTTTTGCTACTGAGTTTGACTTTATTCGGCATTTTAGTAGGACTGTTTGTAAATTTGTGTATTTTTTGTAAACTTGTATTTAAAAATTTTTCTAAATAAAATTTTAAATTTATAATATAATAATGATTCCTCTATGAGGAAGCAAATGCATTTGCTACCAGGAAGCAAAGTGCCTATGAAATAAGCACCATACAATTTAAATAAAAACAAAGTGGACACACTCGTGATCGAATTCACAGCTAGTTTTATACTATTGGGGACCCAACATGTTTCGAAGCCAATTTAGACTTCCTCGTCAGGGATAATTTATAGGAAGACTATAGTTATAAATAATGAAACTTAAATAAATTTTTAAATATTACCTGAAAATAAAAATAAAGAAATTAATATCAAATGTTCTTTGGTTTATTTTTCTATTTTCATATTAATATCAATCTTTTTTTGGAAAAACCCAATAAATCTTACTTTTTAACCGGTCCCCCAATCACATCCATCTCATTACCCTTTATATCAATTTCGCTGAACTCCATAATACCAAAGAGGAACAATCAAAGTAGACAAAAATTATCTTCCTACGTAGAAAATTCAAAAATTATAATCCATTATTTTTCACAATTCACCACAACATTAATTGAATATACATACATTTCAACTTCTTCAAAACACGAAATGGATAGGAATTTTAATACACAAAGTCAAATCACGAAGGTTTTATTTGTATCTAGATTGAGTTATTGAAATTTGAAAAATAAAACATTGAGAAAATAATCCACTTTGTAGATTTTTCAATTTGTGAGAAAAAGGTTAGAATAACGAATTCCCGGTGAAACTTTACTTTAACAGAGAAAATTCTCCATCAATACGAAATACAGTACTCAAAGCCACGACGTAAACTGTCATTGAATTGCAAACAAGGAGCCTCACAGAAATTCTCAGATTTTTTTGGGAAAGAGAAGCTGAGAAGTGTTTACAAACAGGACCATTTTCCCTCCCGCTCATTGTTGACAATTAAGTGTTAGTTTACGTCGTGACTTTGAACACTGCATTTCATATTGATGAAGAATTTTCTCTGTTAATACAAAGTTTTATCGTGAATTCGTTATTCTATTATTTTTCTCACAAAGCTGAAACTAGCTGTGAATTCGATCACGAGTGTATTCACTTTATTTTTATTTATAATTGTATGGTGCTTATTTCATGGGCACTTTGCTTCCTGGTAGCAAATGCATTTGCTTCCTCATAGAAGAAGCATTATTATATTACTATGCATTACTATAGCTAGAAACAATTTGAAATAAATATTTATTATCATTGTTGTTTTTTTACTATTCTAAAAAAACTGAAAACTTAATTTTTATAAATTTAAAATATTATTTTTGAACATTTTTACATACAAGCTTACAAGAAATCCACAAATTCACAAATAGTCCTACTGAAATGCCGAATAAAGTCAAACTCATCATTAAAATATCTTTAAAATCCTTCTTTTGCTTTTTGCTTTTTTTGATCGTCATTTTTGCATCTTTTTAGTTTGGTAGATAATGCGTAGTAACGGAATGGTATCATTGACGATACCATACTTTCTTCGATATTTTTTGGAATGTTTGCTGCCATTTTCACCAAAAAATAAGCCCTATATAGATATTAAAATAAGTATAAATTAAAATGTTTGATTCTTAAACTTTTTAAATATTTATATATGCTTGAAATTCAGCCGATCTCACTGAACACGTAATTAATGTAATATAATAATCTAATCAGGTAATGTAATATTATTGTGAAAATAATAATATAAATGTCATTATATACTTTCACGAAATGAATATTCAAATTTTTATTTGTAAAAATAAGGGTTGTAGTTTACATTGATGACTTTTCTCAATTTTGGAGTGAATGATTCGAAATATTTTAGAAAATCTTCTTTCTAGTTCAAAAGTTAAAATTCGAGATGAAAAAATAAAAACAAGCTGAGAATGGGTTAGTCGTACAGAAAATTCCGGAATAATATACAGTTCGTGTTTTATGAGTAAATATGTAGTAAATATATTAATATTTTCAGACATAAAAAAATCTTCTTGAAATTATAATATATTTTTTGTTATATTATATGTATAATTATTTGAAAATATAGGTCAATCATTTCGTCTCGAATTAAAAAGTATTTCCTATTCTTGCATAAACTTGGGATTATGTTGATGAAAACATTTTTACTGTAAAAAACAAATTTTTCAACTATTAAAAATGACGATAATTCCTTTACTCTTCAATAAAGTGTATCAATATTATAGGTCAATCGATTCGTCCAGAATCAAGGATTCGTTTTTATTCTTACGTCAACTTTTAATTATATTAATAAAAAGAGGTTAATGTAAATGAAATTTTTAAAATATTTTAAATGACTATAGTTTCCTTACTCTTCAATAAAATTTGATAATATTATACTCGTAGGTCAATCGATTCGTCTCAAAGCAAGGAATGTTTCATATTCTTACGTCCATTAATTAAACGAATTAAAAATTTTACGAAATTGTTACCATTACAAAGCTTCCTCTATGAGGAAGCAAAATCAAAAAAAGTGTATTATTTTCACAATGTTTTATTATTAAAGTTTTAATAATTAAAACTAGATGAGAATAAAACATTCGTAACTCAACTTTTTATATGAATTCCTGAACATCTATTTCGTGTTTTGACAAAATTGAAATGTGTGTTTAATTAATGTTGTGGTGACTTGTGATAAATAATGGATTATCTTTTTTGAATTTTCTACGTAGGAAGATAATTTTTGTCTACTCTGGTATTATGGAGCTTAGCGAAATTGATATAAATTTGGGTTGTACTGGAAGTTTTTGAAGTCGTAATTTGGTGATAAAAGTACTTTCTTCTATCGACAAGGTTCATCATGAAAATGTGTCACTCGATATCATTTATTGAGGTTAGAAAAAAATTATATAAATAAAGACACATTCTGGATGTTGTAGACAGAAAGTAATCTTCTTTTTAATTCTTACCAATTTACGTTTCCAATGATGTCTATTAATATAAAAATTTATCATTTGATGCTATTTGTGAATTTTATAAACAAACAACTAAACATCACTGGCAATATAATTCAAGTAAAGTTGAGAAAAAACGATTTTTCTCTGCTTATAAATGTCCACAGTATTTATATCATTTGTTTATATAATTTGTTAATAAAATTAACAAACAGTATAATGATAAAGTATCACCTTGTCATTAGAAGAAAGTAATTTCATCGACATTTGTCCGTTATTTGGATTGACATAAAATTTCAAACAATAATTCAAAAATCGCTTGCAGATATCAGTTTAAATTAAATTCTGAATATTTCTGAAAAACAAAATCTGAAATTGGTTAAGAAATGCGTTCTCAAAGTTATTTCCTCTCTTTGTCGGTCATTGAGCTTTGATAGTGAGGCCACGCGGACGTAATGAAAAATTAATATCTCTGAAAGTTACATAGTGTCTATCAATTTTTTTTTTGAATCGATGCAGAAAATTATGAAAATTCAGAATATTATTATTTTCAAAAAAATCAAAACTATGCTTTTGAATGAAAAATTAATTCTAAAATTTTTTTGAGCCTGTTTTTGAAT
Organism: Melikaiella ostensackeni; assembly: GCA_032362435.1. NCBI lineage: Eukaryota > Metazoa > Arthropoda > Insecta > Hymenoptera > Cynipidae > Melikaiella > Melikaiella ostensackeni. The sequence goes on along the minus strand of JAUMHM010000078.1, from coordinate 37,255,137 downwards.
TTGTTGTTTTTGAATTGCATTACAAAGGCCTGTGAATTATACGATATACCTGCAAAAATCATTGAAATTCGATGAGTGGTTTGGGAAATATAGGGTTTTCAAAAAAGTCGGTGTCAAAATTCAAAATCCTGTAACTCCTTGAATTTAGAAAATCTTGGAAAACCGCTGTAACCATAAAATTCACTCACCCAGTACTAAAATTTCACAAAAGTTTATTCAAAATCGCTAGAACCCCCTACAACTCTGATATTCTGGAAATGGATTGATCCACCAATCAATTTTTAAGGCTCAAAAACTTAAAACTGTTCATTTCTGAATATTTCTAATTTTCAGTTCTCACTTGAACCCTCAAATTCATAACTGAACCGCTCCCGATCAAAAGGGGATACACGTGGATTCAGCCTGAGAAGTATTGTCCTGAAAGTCAATCTTAAAAATCGTTCGGATTTCAATTTTAAGGACTGATAATTGTAGAGAATTTCGAGGCGCATCTTTTTTTACTTGAGCAAAAATTCGTAGGTTTTATAGTTTTTAAAGTAATTAGTAAAAATAGATTTTTCCAATACAAAAAATTTCAATCTTTTTTTACTTCAACTCGCGCTAGCTTAGCCAATTTCCAGAATATTTGGATTTTATCAATACTAAACTACGTGCTTAAGTCTTCTCAAACTATTAAAAAAAGAAAAACGTAAATATTTTAATAAACAAAAAAGTTGCTAATTTTTTTTGGAGATTTTGCAAAAATCATGAATTTTAACCTTCAAGCGCTTCGTTTATCGAGCAAATTTTAAGCAACGGCAAACTTCCAGCGAGAAAGATGTTGATTAAGGTTCGAAGAAGTTTTCTGGAAAGTCTGCTCAATCGGATTAATGGTTAAAAAATTATGATAATTTTAAATTGCAATCGGCAATCTTAACGCTGCCCAATGCACGTGCCTCCTCGGCTACGAATGTGTTGCAGCGGACGTTATGAAGGTCAAGTCGGATACCGGAGCAAATGATAGCAACCGTTTGTAGTTTTCTTCCAAAATACACTATAAATAAAGTAAATGACCAGTGAATTAATTATTTTTTAGAATAGCTGCAAAAGTATTATTATTGTGATAGGTTTACTTAGTTAATACCATATTAATTTAAGACAGAATCTCAGAATGAATCAAGGTCGAAAAATGTGAAGATCTGCAGAATTGCAAAACCCAACCTCTTTTTTCTTCAAGCCTACGCTTGAACTAGAAAAACTTTCGAAAAGTCCTCCAACTCGCATTTTATTAGAAGCAGCCAAAGTAAAGGACATAAAAAATCTCTATGACCATTTAGGCGCTAAAGGAAAAGAATTTTTCAAAAAGTATTTTTTAAAAGTAACAACTCAGAGTCCAGATGCCGAAAAACTGAAGAAAGTGACGAAAATTATTAAAAGTAATTTTTAATAAAGTATTATTTTAATATTTTATTTTTCTTCAAAATGTCTAATAAGTAAGTTAATTTAATGATAATATCTTAAGTATGATTTTGGTATTCGACTTGACCTTCATGTCGTCCGCTATAACACATTTGTAGCCAAGGAGGCACGTGCATCGGACAGCATTAAGATTGCCGCTTGCAATTTAATGCATTTATAATTTTTTAACCATCAATCCAATTGAGCTTAAACTTTCCAAAAAATTTCTTTAACCATTAGTCAACAACTTTCTCATTGGAAGTTTGCTGTTGCATAAGATTCGCTCGATAAACGGAGCGCTTAAAGGTTGAAATTCATGATTTTTGCAATGTCTCAAAAAAAAATTAACAACTTTTTTATTTAATAAAAGACTTACTTATTTCATGTTGATTTTACTCACCGCATGATCACCGTTCAGAATTTTCTCTTCTATCCGTGGCGCCAATCGAATGTGATGATTTCTCTCGCTCTCCCTTAATTTCCGCATCTACAACAAAGAAAGTGCATCAACAAATTAGTCCATGATGAATCACTATTATCTCTAATCATGTGATACATGTATCAAACGCTCTATTATCTCACGAAATATCGACAGTTTCACATCCTGATGATTTGAAAATAGTTAAAGGTAGAATCCCCTACTTATAAGAAAAGATTTAATCAGAAACAAAGGAGTAATAAACTGACTAATCCCGTGCAGAAATTTCCCTATCTTTCCTTTTTCAAGTTGGGTTCTGATGGGGCCCCTATCAGAATTTCTAGTTCAGAAAAAACTAAAGGGGGCCCTGTCAGGCTTTAGTGAGGAATTCCATGCTTCGTACAGGTATGGAGAATGCTTCTGTATCTAATGGGGCTTGGACCAGAGTTTCTAGTCTAGAAGAAATTGGTGGGGGCCCTATCAGGCTCTAGTGAACAATTTTTTGCTTTGAATAGGCAAGTAAAATCTAAATTTTAAAAAAAAGAATGAATATTTAAACTTCTGATACATTAAGAAAACAATCATCAAATTTGATACATTTATTTGTTGAATCCTTCAAATATTTGAGAGTTCAGTAACATCAAGCTCAATATTATTTCCTATTTCTATGGTTTCTATTTTTTTTCATTAAATTTTAATATCGAAAAACTCGCTTCTTTCAGTCTGTAATTTCGTATGTTCTAACAAGGCCTCAGAAAATATTAAAAATTAATTTCTTCACTTTACAGTAGCTTTCGCTGAATTACAATGTTTCTGTAAATTAACCTAATGACATTTTTTGAATATTTAAAATTAAGGAAATAATTCAAAATGTTTAAGTAAATATATGATTTTTCAAATTTTATGCTTGAAAATTTTGTTGCGAAAAAATACTAGGTGCAGTAATAAATTTGAGATTTCCTTATCCCCAGAACGTCAAGTATTTGAAAATTGAACTACACTCGTGTTTTGAATTGCCGCCTGAATTCTGCGCGCCACGGGCGACGCACATCGACTGACGCCATGATAGAAGTTTGCTGCCAGCCTGCTACATTGTCACTTGTCCATAAAAGATAAAAATCTTTGACATTTGACTAATTATTTATGAAAGTTTTGAGTGTGGTTTCATATTGCGAATATAAAAATATATCATGAGTTTGTAGAAGTGAAGGCAACAAATTTCTGAACGCTGAAAAATAGTACTGATATTGTGTTAGTGAGTTCTAAATCCTAACCTTTAATCGTCAATGTTCTGTAGAGAATATAATGCGAAAGTAAGTTTCTAAACTACAGTTTGAAGAGTTTTACGTGCTTCAAGTGTGCAAATGTAAAAAAATGTTTTTTCAAAAATAATGTTCGAATGTCAAAGATTCGGAAGTAATGTGGAAATTCTATGTATGATTCACAGGGCATTCATTTTACTGCATACTATTTGGAATTGTCTGCAGACCTACTTATACTAGATGTACTTATACTAGATCGGATTTACATATTATTAAACAATTTCTAATAATATGTCAATCTAATCTGGTTTAAGTCAAAAGCGCAGGTGCCCTTCTTTGTAGTTGGGTTGTGGACGCGTGACCCCCACTAGAACACTACTAGAAAGTCTAGTAGGGCCCACATCGACAAAGACGTTACGTTATTGATGGGGCCCGGACTAATTTTCCTCACTATAGCCCGATCAGAAATAGGGAAAACTCGTCAGAGCACCACTAGAACCCTTTCAAAATTTCTGCGCGGGATATAAAATATTAAAAATCCTGCAAACGAATGGAGATCATGGAGCTCATATAAGAGAAAA
>JAUMHM010000078.1:37233179-37245979 GCA_032362435.1 Melikaiella ostensackeni | reverse complement strand
AACTATCACTTGCACTTTATTGAATAAAAATTTCGGATGTTTTATTTTTATTAAAAGCGCGTGTTTATAATTGATAAACACTCAGATGCTCTGGATGAAAATAAAAGTTAGTTTGCTGTCACGTGCAGTTTGGACAGCCTTTCGCGTATTCACTAAAGTATAATTTAGTGAATACAAACTTTTAAAGATGGCACTGCCTTATATACAATGCAGCGCCATCTTCAGATAGTTTATCTGGGCTATGCTGACTAAAGCCTAACCAGTTTCTGACTAGAAGTTTTCGGTTCTTTTATCCTAATCAAGACCCAGCTAAAGCCTGGCTAATACAATACAAAATACAAGATTGGGGCCAAACTAGATACACATAGTTTTTCTAGTAACAAAGAATGAAGAATCTTAACAGGGCCATGAAGGGCCTTGACTGTACCCGACTATTCCAATTGTTCTAGTGAGATTCTGACTACTGCCCTAATTGAAATGGGGAATGGGGACAAATGGGCCGATTTCTACATGAAATATGCATAAAGTTGTGTAAAAATTAATTTTGGTTCCGCAAAGAGGATCATTTTGATCTCAAGTTAATAATCAGAATGATATGCAACGGTTTGATATCCCGAGGTTTGCTGAGTACTATTCAATATGGCTTTCTCTGCTTGTTTGGTCTCAGAAACTGCCTAATGGAATGCCTCAGTGCTTATGACTTCAATTTGACAGAACTACCACTTGCATTGCATCAGATTATAATTTATAGTGGCTCAGAGTGAAGGATACTAATCCAGTTCATTTTCCTAATCTGCAATTTTTCTCGTTCATAAAAGACATTATGCAATAGCTCCTTAGGATTAAACGAATACAAAAGCAACACCTGATTCACCAATCGATTCGTCTACATTTTTGAGAGGATCTAAATTCAAAAGTGAAACCTCACCGAGTGATTGAAAGATTACCATAAACTGACTCATAGCTCAAAAATGAGGGCTTGTTCACAATGTTCTCTGAACACTCCTTGATATTTGCGGTATTTATTTTCACTGGATTATCATCCTAATTTGAAATTACAAGTTACCACTCCTGACTTTAAATTCCATTCGTAATATAAAATATAAAGGATTACATCGGCAATTTTGTGGAGATTGTATAGTGGCCATGATGTTGGGGATGTCAAGACTTATTGGTATTTATGGCGTCAGATAATTGGCAGCACAAAATGGAAGCTCCCTGAAATTTTTACTAAGGGCCTTACTGGCATCGAAGCTTCTTATTTTACTAGTCCAAACAATGGTTTCTCTTCGGCTCCAAGGGCACTAAATCAACATCCTATCACATGCCAAAAGCAGTTTTACTGCAAGATACTGAGTGCAAGTATCCTCTCTCTTATTGCACTCTACTCTTGTACCTTGACCTTTAGGTTCCAACAATATTGCACGTCGAAATAAACTATCCGCATTATTCGCGTCACCCGCCCCCTTTGGTTAGTTCAAGACTCTTCGACATATTGAAAATTATTATGAAACCGTAGATCGATTTGCAGTCGTACTCTCTAAATCTGAAATGGTGAAAATTTAACTATACTTATCTCGCGTAACTGTGCCGGCCTTGGGTCTGGTCAGCACAGTAACGGGAGCTATTAAAATCTAGTTTCAACCGGATTCAGAGCGACGAGTGAGTAAACACTCAGGATCGCATATAAAGTCTCTGAACTCGGCACACGCACAAAAGTACATATATGCCCAGGGAGTCGCGATGTAAACAACTTCTGATACGGCACTGACTGTCCAAGCAAAAACTTTGGGTATAGGGCGTGAAGGGACGCTCAGGGGGGAGACAGAAGCAGTCAAGCGTGAACAACCGTGAAGCTGGTACAAGAACGGGCGGTACAGTTACGCGAGATAAGTGTAATTAAATTAGGGGCCGTCCTTTAATTACGGAACCAATTTTGGATCATTTTCGACCCCCTCCCCCTGCCCCCCTTGTTGAGGTCTCTAGTGCATTTGGTTGCCAATACGCCTACGTGACCAAAAATGATTTTTTACCAATAGAGATGAACTTTCAACCCAAAGAGACGAAAAGAGAAAAAAAAAACTTTTGAACTCACAGTTGCTTTAACAACCATAAAGTTTTCAACCCAAAAAGGCGAATTTTTAACAATAACAAAATTAACTTTTATCCAAATAGTCGCATTGTCAATCAAATAGTTGAATTTTCAACCAAGAAAGATGACTTTTCTACCGTAAAACATGAAGTTTCAATCCAGAAGGACGAATCTTCAATAAAACAGTTGAATTTTCGACCAAAAAAGATGACTTTAGCAACATAGTTAAACTTTCAACAAAATGATTGAATTTTCAACCTACAAAGGTGCATTTTCAACCACATGGTCGAATTTTCAAACAAAATTAATTGAAATTCGACCAAAAGCATTCAAATTTTTAAGCAAATAGTTCAATTTTCAAGCCAAAAAGACGAATCTTCTAGAAGACAGTTGAATTTTCAACCCGTAAAGTTGAATTTTCAATAAAAAAGTTCATTTTCAACAAATGAAGATGAATTTTCATCCAAGAAAAATGACTTTTGTACCATTAAAGGTGAATTTTCAATCCAAAAGGACGAATTTTCTACAGAACAGTTGAATTATCAAGCAAAAAAGATCACATTAACAAAATAGTTCAATTTTCAAAAAAATAAATAAACTTTCAACGAAATCGTTTAATCTTCAACCAAATAACTGTATTTTTAACCAACAAAGAACTATTTTCAGCCAAGAAGATTAATTTTCTGCCAAGAGACTAATTTTGAAAAAATACATGAATTTTTAACCAAATAGTTTGAATTTAATTTAAAAAGACGATTTTTTAACAAAATAATTTAATCCTCAACCAAATAGATGTATGTTTGAAAATTCGACAATTCGATTGAATTTTTTTTCTTTCTTGATTGAAATTTTATTTCATTTAAAATTTAACTATTTCGTTGAAAATTCACCTTTTCAGTTTGAAAATTAATCTCTTTTTGTAGAAATGTTATCATTTTTGGTTGAAAAGCAACTGTTTGGTAGAAAATTAATCTGTTATGGTTGAGCATTCAAGTATTTTGTGGAAAATTCGTCTTTTTTGGTTGAATGTTTTTGATTTAAAATTGAAATCTCCTTTGATTGAAATATCAAATACTACATTTCTCGTAGAGAATTCATCTTTTTTTAAAAATTCAATTACTTGGTTGAAACTTGAACTACTTTGTTAAAAATTAATTTTTTTAGCGCAGATTCATCAATTTAGTTGAAAGATTATTTCTTTGGTTGAAAATTTAATTATTTGGTTAATAATTTACGTATTTTGTTTAAAATTCGTGTTTTTGATTAAATTCAACTATTCTAGAATTAAAATTGAAGTTTTTTTTTACTGAAATATCGATTAATACATTTTTCATTGAGACTTCATCTTTTTTGGTTAAAAATTCAACTGCTTGGTGGAAATTTCATTGTTTTAGTTGAAGATTCATAACCTAGATTGGGAATTCATCTTTTTTATTGAAAATTTGATTATTTTGTTTAAAATTCGTTTTTTTTTTACTTAAAAATTAATTTTCTTTAGTTAACCATTCAACTATTTGGTAAAAAATTATGTATTTCATTGTAAATTCGTATTTTTGGTTGAAAATGCAAATGTTTGGTTGATAATTATTTAGTTTTTGTAGAGGGTTCAACTATGTTGTTGAAAATTCGTTTTTTCTGGTTAAATTCAACTGTTTCAGATTTAAAATTAAAACATTTTTTTGGTCGAGATATTAACTACTCTATTTTTTGTTGAAAATTCATTTTTTGGTTAAAAATTTAACTATTTTGTTGAAAATGTATGTATTTTATTCAAAATCCATCTCTTTTGGTTGAAAGTGCAACTATTTTGTTGAAAATACTTTTTTTTGGTTTTAATTCGAAAATTCATCTTCTTGGTCAAAAATGCGAATCTTTGGTGAAAAAATATTTGGCTTTATTTCAGGGTTTGACTATTTTGTTACAAATTAATTAAATAATTATTAATTAAATTGGTTAAAAATTCAACTTTTTGGTTAAAAATTTCTGTATTTTGTAAAAACTTCATCTCTTTCGGTTGAATTCAACTTTTTATGATTTAAAATAAAAATATTTTATGGTTGAAGTATCAACTATTACATTTTTCATTGAGAAGTCATCTCTTTTGGCTCAAAATTCATATATTTTGTTGAAAATTCGTCTTTTCCAGCAAAAAATTGTTCTTCTTGGTTGAGAAATTTATCTTTTGTAGTTGAAAATTTAATTCTTTGGTTTAAAATTTACTTATTTTGTTAAAAAGTCATCCTTTTTCATGGAAAATTAATCTGTTATAGTCGAAGATTCAACTATTCTGTTGAAAATTCGTGCTTCTCAGTTGAATTGAATTATTTTAGATATGAAGTTGAAACCTTTTTTGGTTGAAATATAAACTATTACATTTTTCTTTGAAAATTTATCTTTTTTGTTTGAAAATTCAACTACTTGGTTGAAAGTGAAACTACTTTATTAAAAATTTATTTTCTTGGTTCAAGATTTATCATTTAAGTTGAAAATTGATGTATTTTGTTATAAATTCGACTTTTTGGCTTGAAATTCGACATTATGGATGAAAATTCATCTTTTCTGTTGAAAATGCAATACTTTCACTTGAAAGTAGTTAATTCAAGTTAAATATTTCTTCTTCCCATCCATTTGCAAAGAAAAAAAATAACGTGAGATTGAATTGAGCTGAAGTTTTTTTGATATCTCAGAATTGACTGTAGTTTCCCTGATTACTTACAACGTTTCTTACCCCAGTTTTTTCTTTTGTTTCTTGCGTAACTAATGAGCCGCCTTTTATTTCAAAAACCACAAAAATTGGTATGATACAAGGTCTAAAAAAAATATCTTTCTGTTTAAAAAAATGATGTAACTGCATGAAGAAAAGAGTGAAATTGACGGTCATTGTCAGAGTAGAAAAAACCACCTATCAAAGGCTAGCGACCCGGTCAATGACATTTGTCCAGGGAAAGCCGTTACGAAACGCGTCGTTAATTTAGGACCACACACAAGTCCCGCAGCAAAATTTCAGATATGAAACTAAAAGAGGGGCAAAAAAGTTAATGCGTTACCCGCGACGAAAGGACAGTGGGTTCGACCTGCCGTCCGATTAGTGAAAGTGATTGACTTTCTCCACTTGAAAGATGAGTAGAGCCGTTCTGAAGAGTGGAGAGGTCTTTAAGGTCAACCCTCGAACTTGTATCGAGACTAGCAGCACTAATTTTCGCGAGGCACTTTCGCAAAGAATCAGTCATAAATTTGAATAGGTGATATTAACGATTTGCGTTTCCGGTTGACACTAATTGCCACAGCTGAATCGTTAACTAATCGCTCAATCTACCTTTCTAAATGTCACAATCGGTTAATTCTTTGACATTTATTGCAATTGCAGATCTGCAAGCGAAGAAAATAGAGGCTTTGCGAGCATTTGTAAAGTTTATTGTTATAGCCTAAACACGATTATTGCTATTCTTCTAGAACATGGTTCCGTTATTAAGACACTTAGTAAATCAACCGAATTTAAAATAATGAAAGATGTTATCCGTTTTTCCTCTTCTGGCCTAAATTTTTTTGTCTCATGTCAATATTCAAATAATAATTTTATAAGTTGTGAAGAAATGTCTCTCTAGCTCCGCTGGGACTCAAACCCAGGTCTTCAGATTGACGGTCTGGTACTCTTGCCCACTAAGCTACAGAGAGTACGAGATTCAATTTTCACAGTCTTCTAAAAGCGAATTATGTCATAATTCCTACAATTGTAAGATACATGTTTTTCGAAGGTCTGAAATCAATATAAATTGTGATGTAATGGATTTTGGACAGAAGAATTTCAATAATGAAAGATGTTATCGGTTTCTTCGACAAAGTAAGAGAATGTCCGCCATGTGGCAACATTGCGACGTAATATTGAGGGAAGATTGTCGTGGGAAGCTTGCTGAAGCCTTGCCTGCAATATTTGGGGAATATTGCGAGCTGATTGATGGGTAAGTCTCAATTCATTTTTTTTCTTTCTTAAGGTACCACATATTTAAAATATTTGTACACACATAAAGCATTCTGCGAAAATAGAAAAAAACTTCTGCGCAGCCCTAGATGCCTAAGAATACTACTGCGCAATGGATCAAGTTAAACATTGCCAGGCAATGTTCCCTCAACATTGAAAGAAATGTTTGGGGATTATTTGCCATATGATCATGGTTGAGAATATCTATCTCAATTATTCAAAAAATATTTCCCCCTCAACCAGACGTATTTCTATCACGAACCATAAAGATAGAGGGTACATGAATACTAGTATGGTTGAGGTAGTATGTTTGATTTGGGAATTCAATTTTCCCAAGATACAGCCATGCAGAGTACGGCTGGATCATTCCAACTTTTGGCTAAACGAAAGCTTCGTAAGCCCGTGACCAGAATACGTTTGCTGGCTCGCGCCACCTGACATAATCTGACGCGATGCTTGTGCGCTTGGTCACGCGTTACGTTTTACATTCGTTAGTCAAAAAATTAGGGATAAATATCTCATTGATAAAAGTTTTTTTAGAGAAAGTTGAAGGATATTGTGTTTGTGCTGTGAGAGGAATATAAATTTCATCTAGAAACATACTACAAACTCTTGATTTTTGAAGAGTTCTGGCCGTGAAAATATAACCCCAAATTACGCTACTATAAAAAATTGTTTTTCTTGTCGGGCTCTATAAAAAACTTCAAAAGAATCGATTTTTAGTATGTGAATTTATATTTCCTTCAATTGTACATGTTTTTCTTCAAGATTTCACTAGAAAAACTTGTATTACTAACAGATCATTTGATGCTACAAGGTTCTACATTGTATTATGACAGCCACTTCAGTATAGCTGGATCATGCAAACTCTGATAATAAAGATTCAGCCACACAAGTCTATAACAAAGGCATATGATTTATGATACTTTACGGATAAATATTCGTGGCCTAGTTATAACATGTAACTATTGGTAACCATAAAGATATGCCTAAAATAGCCAGTCCATATGGTTGTATCTGAGCGAGCAATACAATATGGTTGGAATAACCAGAATTATGCGTGTATCGTCCAATTATTTCTTTCAGTGAATCTTGCTTCGCAATTTTGCCACATAGCAGACACTTTCTTATTTGCGGAAAGCTTGCCTAAGCCTTGCGATTCAAGCTTCCGAACCTTGCACCGTAAAGTTTAGGTAAGCCTGCCGCAAACTCTTGTGCTATCTGGATAGAGAATAATTAATTTCATTATTTAAAATATTCTCGACCCCAATTCCAAGCTCAGCATTATTACAATCTAAAAATTTCTAGAACATACTACAAATCTTCATTAGGCACTCTCCTAATTATTTCAGGTTTCCCCAGACCTTAGAAACCACATCTAATTGCAGTGATGTACCTTCCTGTTTCAGCTAATTACCGATATGCCTCCTGGTGGACAGCAGGTAGCATTTGAATGGAAACTTTAAAGGAAGAAGCAGAAACGTGTTTACATTAGAAGGGGACTCTTACAGAATAGGTAGAGACTACAGTCAGATACTGTCCATGTGCAATGTGTATAGGAAGGACTTGGAGGTTGATTCGCGGACAGGATCGTTAAACCATTGAACTTCTCCTGAGAAGAGTAACGGTGTTCTTCGATCAGGATTATAATTAAAATGAATTGCTTATTGTCCACGAGAAGGAGGATCCCACAAGCATGTTCTTCGACAAGCAGTTGGTCTGACCAGTGACACAGTTTCCATCTTCGCGCGAAAGGCCCCTCCGGCCAATATGACTTGTTCGGCTGCTTTACCATCTCTGACTCTGTTGTGAAGTACCTTTTCGCACACATAACTTTACTGGTACACGTCTGCCAAATCGTCTGCACGAGCCTCGATTCTAGCAACTCATGCCGATGAGTAATGATCTTTCAAAAAAAAAACCATGACCTGGTTGAAAACTTATGGAAGTAACGTAGTCGTATCCATTTATTGTTAGTTAAAGCATTGAATTCATTGTAAAATTATACTTTTAAATATGAAGAAATACTTGTGAATAAAACGTAATTGACTATGTTTGGTGACGCGAATGCATATTCCCATAATTTTACTTCACATAAATTTCATTTTACCAAAATGAACGCGGGGAAAAATGGATATTTTAACGTAGATATTGAAGGATTTGATAGCACCGCCTAACATATAGTACAGGTATTCGCGGGTATCCTGCTGAGATGTTTAAAGTAAATAAAATAAACACTTGTTTTTACTATCTGAGATGTTAAGCTGAAACATCCAGATATTTAACTCGCTGTTAGAGCGCATGCGCAGTCCGCGATGAGCAGGAAAACACTGTTGACATCTGTTGGCCACTTGATGAAGCTTATAGTCAATGCCGTTTCCTGTCATATGTCAACTTGTGGTAAAATGATGATTACTGATTTTTTGTCTACAATTATTATGAATAAAGGTGTAAATTCTTTGTGTAAACTAAAATAGTTGAAGAAAATTGTATTTTTTCTCCAAGAAAAACATCGAAGTGCCCAATATTCTGTTACATGGTCATGTGCATGGTTTTTAACATCTATAGATTATAACCTTTGACGCCCTAAATGACTGTCCAATATTTAAACATTAAATGTGTTAACACTCAATATCTAGATGTTACGGGTGAACATTAATTTTTATCTGTGAAGTTACTGAAAAGTCATTCACAATAATTCGTATTTACCCGAAATGCCAATTACAGGAATTTTTATTTTTTCGAATTGTTATTTGTCATAAATTATGCTTGACTTAATTCCCATTTAACCTAATTTCTATTTATCCGAATTGCCATTTGCCATGAGTTTTATTTTTCCTAATTTCCATTTAACTGAATTTATATTTAACCGAATTGTCATTTGCCATACAATTTATTTATACAAATAGCCACTTAATCTAATATTCATTTAACCGAATTACCGCTTGTCATAATTCCCACTTCAACGAATCGTCATTTCACCTAAATTTTATTTTCCCTAAATACCACATAACCTAAAATTCATTTACTCGAACTGTCACTTGTCATAATTTTCAATGCATTGCACTCATTTAACTAAACTTAAATTTCCCGCAAATCTCCCGCCATAACTTCATGGCGCTCCACTATGGAGCGAAATGTCAAAATTTATTTCAAATGAGCCTAGAGCCCAGAATTTACAATCGATTTCGAGTTTTTTTCGAAATACTCTTTACTAAATTCCAAAGAGAATTATAACAGCCGATTTTCCAATTTCTTCTTTATTGCACTTCTGTGGTAACAAATAAAGTGAAAAAAAATTGTAATTTTTACAACTTTATTTCTTATTTTTGCGCAAAAAATGTAAATAAACTCGGAATCAATCAAAATCAGCACAGTGGCATTTAAGATGAAAAATGAGTTCATGAAATGTTTGAATTAATTTTTATAAGCAAATTTCAAAGTTGGTGGTTCTACGATTCAAAATATCTTTGGATCAGCAAGTCTACTTCGTATTCCACCGTTAGTGGTGCATAATAAAAAATTCTGTAATCAATCAATATTTTTTAATTTTATAAACAAATTATATGAACGAAAGAAACGAATTTTCAACAAAGCACGTCAACTTTTAACCAAACAGTTGCATTTTTAACCAAAAAAGATGAAATTTCTGGAAATTGTGGAATTTTCAAGCCAAAACGACGCATTTCTTACAAAAAAGTTAATTTTAACCAAAGAAGATGAAATTTCTACCAAATGAGATAAACTTTCAACAAAATACTCGTAGTTTAATTTTCAACAAAAAAAATGATTTTTGAGTCAAAAAAGAAAAGAAAATTTTAATGAATTATTAAATGTTTAAGCCATAAAGGTTAATTTATTATAAAAAAGTTAATTTTCAACAAGATAGTTTGATTCTCTTCCAAAATAGTTGATATTTCAACCACAAAAGTTTAATTTTAAATCTAAAACAGTCGGATTTATTCAACAAAGACGAATTTTCAACAACTCAACCAAAAGAGATTAACTTACAAACCAAAATGAGGAATTTACAACGAAATAGTTGGTTCTTCAACCAAAAAAGGCAATTATTCAACCAAAAATGGAATAGTTGAATTTTCAGCTAAAAAATTTAATTTTTACAAATTAATGCAATTTTCAACCAAGTGGTTGAATTTGTGACCAAAAAAGTGAATTCTCAAGGAAAAATGTAATAGTTGATCTTTCAACCAAAAAAGATTTTAATTTTAAATCGAAGACACTTGAATTTATTCAGAAAATATGAATAAGAAAAATAGTTTAATTCTCAATCTAAACAGATGAAAAACTCAATATTTTGTTGAAAAGCCGCTTTTTTTTGGCAGAAAATTGATCTTCTAGGTTGAAAATTCATCTTCATGGGTAAAAATTTAACTACTTGATTGAGAGTTGAACTAAATCGTTAAAAATTATTATTTTTTGTTTGAAGATTCATCATTTCGGTTGAAAATTCATCTCTTTAGTTGAAAGTTCACATATTTTGTTGAAAATCCTACTTTTTGGTTGCAAATTCAACTACTTGTTTGAAAGTTGAACTCTTGTTGGAATCTCCCTTTTTTGCAGAAGATTCCTCATTTTAGTTGAAAATTCATCTCTTTGGTTTGAAATTTTACCATTTTGTTGAAAATTTATTGTTTTCTTCTGTTTAAAACCAATTTCTTAAATTAAAAATGTACCTATTCTAGTTTAATATTCATTATTTTACTTGAAAATTCATCTTTTTGGGTTTAAACTTCAACTATCTTGATAGAAAAATCAACTATTTGATTGGAAATGAACTTTTTTGTTGAAAATTCGTTTTAATGGTTTGCAAATTCATCTCCTTTTGTAGGAATTCAATCTATTTTGTTAAAAATTCAACAGTTTTGTTGACAATTTACTTTTTTGCGTATGAGTCTCAACTATTTTGTTGGAAAATTCAACTACTTGTCTAAAAATTTTACTATGTTGGTAGAAAATTCAACAACTTGGTTGAAAGTTGAACTCTTTTGGTTGAAATTTTTTTTTTGCTAACTGAAAATTTGTCTATTCCATTTTTGGTTAAATATTTATCTTTTTTTTGGAAATTCATGTATTTTCTTGAAAATTCGTTCATAAATTAATTTTGTATCTCAGATGCCACAGTATTGATCTTGATTGATTTCGAGTTTATTTCGATTGTTTACGGAAAGGTAACAAATAAAGTTGCAAAAATGACAATGTTTTTTACTTCATTTGTTAATGCAAAAGTGAAGTAAAGAAAATATTCAAAAATCGCCTATCTGCACCCGCCATACAAATAGTGTTGCAAAATCCAAATTTAGCCAATCAGAAATTTCTATTTGAATTTCGAGTCATTATTTTTATGGCGGATGCAATTTAGGGCAAATGAAATTCATGTGACATGACGATTCAATGAAGTAGGAATTATGACAAACGGCAATTCGGGCAAATGAATATTAGGTTAAATGGCTATTCCGAAAAATAAATATTATGGAAAATGACAATTCCTAGAAATAGAAATTACCTGTAGGTTAAATGGGAATTAAGAAAAATATAATTGATGTCATCTAACAATTCAAACAAATAAAAATAAGGCAAAACTACATTTCGGGTAAATATGAATTATGATGAATGCCTTTTAGGTAACTTCATTTTCAGTGAAATCAAATTTATGTGAAATCAAATTTGGGGAATACTCATGCGCTCCATGTTTGATAATAAGGAAGTTTGAAGATTAAAAAAGATTAAAGTAAGTCGGGATAGTGATCGAGTTTAATTTCAAAGAGAGAATATTCTTCCGAGAAGGAAAATATGCTGTAGAATATCCTCGAGAAGGTTCACTATTAATTTTCCTATAATATGTTCAAATTTGAATACTTCCAAGATCGGAAGAACATAAATTTCAATTTATTAATACTTGGAATCATTGGAGGCGTCTAAAGGTTCCGAAACATCCAAATTAGATGGCGTGGATGATTTGAATATTAAAAACATATAAATTTGAAAGTCATACGTTTGAGCAAATAATTTTAATTCTCTAGAATTTATTTCAAGTGTAAGAACTTCCATCAGAAGTCACTTTATTTCAGTTTAATTGACTGGAATTCAGTATAATAGACTTATAATCTCAGAGACCACTGCAATTTCTTTGAAATCACGCAAATTCCCTTGAATCCACTAGAATTCTATTGAATTCGCCGAAATTCACAGATAAAAAATTCCACATAAAAATCCACGTGGAAATCTAGGAAAACCACGTGAAATTCGGGTGGTATTTTGAAACAAGGAAAAAAAAGTGCAAGCATCACGTGGACTACCACGCAGATTACCACGTGGAATTCTACGTAGATTTCCACGTGGTACTTAGTTTCCGGTGCTTAAGATCTTAAAACCGCCACTAGACCTGTGAGATGGGACATGTTTGCGAAGTACAAATGCTGGTATTGTAATATTGCCATACATGTAATGTAATGTTGCGGAAGAAAGTTTAAAAAAAAAATCGAAATTCGCAGGCACCGAGAATCGAACTCTAACCACCAGGCTCTAAGTCGAGTGCATTAGGCACTAGACTAGCAAGGTACATTTCTTCTCTTACTTAAATTGAGGGGCACTCATCCGCAGACGACCTGAAGTGAGTGTAAGGCAAAATTACAATACCAGTATTATAGCGTGAAACTGCAATTCTTATATGGTAACCGGCGCGTATTCTTCGAAATTGTAATAAAGGTA
>JAUMHM010000078.1:37186622-37212720 GCA_032362435.1 Melikaiella ostensackeni | reverse complement strand
AATCTATTGTTTTTCTTTTCTTTAAATGGATCAAGAAACTGTTCGGACAAGTTTTCAGATTACTATTCACAGTTTCCACAACTACTTACCGTGAAACCGTAGCTGATTTTTTCTCTTGTGATATCTCGTGATTTTGAGATATCTCGAGAAAAATATCAGCTACGATTTTACAGTGAGTAGTTTTGCAAACTATAAATAATTATTTAAAAACCTATCCAAACAGTTTTTGGATCCTTTAGAAAGAATCTATTGTTTTTCTTTTCTTTAAATGGATCAAGAAACTGTTCGGACAAGTTTTCAGATTACTATTCACAGTTTCCGAAACTACTTACCGTGAAACCGTAGCTTTTTTTTCGAGGTATCTCGTAATTTTGCTATACCTCGAGAATAAAATCAGCTATGATTTCACGGTAAGTAGTTTCGGAAACTATGAATAGTCACATAAAAACCTATCCAAACAGTTTTTGGATCCACTTAAACAAAAAAAAACAATAGATTATTTTTTACCCAAAAACTGTTTGGATGGGTTTTTAGGTGACTATACATAATTTTCAAAAACTGTTTGGTTATGTTTTTGGGTGACTATTCATAGTTTCTAAAACTACTTACCGTGAAGTCGTAGCTGATTTTTCTCTCGAGATATCTGAAAATTACGAGATATCTCGAGAAAACAAATTAGCTACGGGTTCACGGTAAGTAGTTTTGAAAACTATGAATACATAGTCACATAAGAACCTATATGAACAGTTTTTGGATCCATCCACGAAAAAAAATAGATTTTTTTTAATCCAAAAACAGTTTGCATAGGGTTTTAGATGACTTCATAGTTCCTAAGACTATTTACCGTGAAATCGTAGGTGATTTTTTCCTCGAGACATCTCAATATTACGAGATAGTATCTCGAGAGGAAAATCAGCTACGATTTCACGGTAAGTAGTTTTGGAAACTATGAATATTCATCTAAAAACCTATCCAAACAGTTTTTGGGTCCATTTTAATTGAACCTATCGATGCTTGAGGAGCACTGTGTGCGGCCCTGGCTATTGGCGCGTTTGGGACAGGTGAGCTGCGTACGCTGTGATACCGTTATCTGTGCATGTTTTTTTTTCTCCCGCACTTCAACGATCGCATCTCGTTCCTTTCTATGAATTCTATAGAGTGTAGGGCGGCACCATGGTAAATATTAGGCGTGGGAAGTAATCACATCTACAATATATGTAAGTACATATACATATCTCTTTCCCGTCAAATATATGCTGGACTTCATACTTTCATAGGCGAACAATAGCACTCGGCCTACATACGTGTGCATGTGCAATGACATGAATTTCCTCATGCCACGACAATTGCGACACTATCCGTCTCAAAAAGTACAATTTTTTTGTCACTAGCGATTTTTTGCGTAACGTAACATTTCTATTGCATGAAAATTAACTTTCGGGATCTATACTCTGCAGATAATTTACTGAATTTAGCATATCGAAGGAGGCGGATGAATACTCTCCAAATTCTACTTTACTCAATGTTTATTTTACCGATATTTATTTGAACGCATAATAACTTGCCCTAATTTCTGTTTTACCGAATTACCGTTTGACCTAGTTTTTTTAAGAAGTACCACTTGCTCTAATTTTTGTTATTCTGAATTATCATTGGTCATTAGAGCGGAGCGAATGAAAAAATATATTTTTTCAAATTCGTAGGGGGTCCAAAAGTTGTAATTTGGTACCCGGCTATCCCACGGAAAGTTACGGATAAAAATAAATACATCTCATGTTCGCCCATCCACGGTTAAAGCTCCAAATGACGAAGAATAGAGAATTTTTCGTTATTTTGGTATGAAATCAATTTTTTGATAGATGAAAAGAGATCTCAAAATCAGTATTTTCAACTATAACTAAACTCCGAAAACTATGAAGCAATAAACAAATTCTTATACATCGTAAATTATTATTAAACTTAAATAAATTACATAAAATCATGATTTTCGACTAGAAGATGTTACTTTTACAAATGATTTATATTTTAGAAAGCAGTTGACTTTAACCCGAAAAGTTGATTTTTCAAACTAAAAAGCTGAATTAAAAAAAATATTCTGAATCAAGAAAGATGAATTTTTAACCAAAGAAGATAATTTCTTTATCATAAAAGATAAATTTTCAACAAGGAAGGTCATTTTCAACTAAGGAAGATGAATTTTCAACCAAAAATTATCACTTTTTTTCAAGAAAACGGCTGACTTTTAAACCCGAAAATATGAATTTTCAACAAAAAAGATTATTTCAAACCAAGAAAGGTGAATTTTTAACCATATAGTTAAATTTACAAAAAAAATTAACCAAACAGTTGCATTCACAACCAAATAGTTGAACCATTAAGCAAAAAGGTTAATCTTCAACCAGTAAAAGTTGTATTTTCAACTAAATAATTAAACTTTCAAGCCAAAGAGACGAATTTCTTAGAAGACAATTGAATTTTCAACCTGGAAAGTAGAATTTTCAACAAAAAAGTTATTTTCAACCAAGAAAAATGAATTTTCAATCAAAAAAAGATTTTTCTACCATAAAAGATGATTTTTAACCTAATAGTTACATTTTCAACTTCAAAAATTTGAATTTTCAACAAGAAAGTTACTTTCAACCGAGAAAGATGCATTTTTTACCAAAAGAGATGACTCTTCCACCCAAAAAGATGAATCAATAAGAATAATAATTTTTAAACAAATAGTTGAATTTTTAACCAAATACTTGAATTTTTAACCAAATACTTAATTTTTCAACCTAGAAAGATGATTCTTCAAAAATAAAAAAAGATTGCAACCAAATAGTTAAATTTTTAAGCCATTTAGATAAATTCAGTGTATGACAATTGCATTTTCAAGCTAGAAAGTTGAATTCTTAACCAAGAAAGATGGATTTTTAACCAAGAAATATGACTATATTACCCGAAGAGATAAATTTTAAAAAATAGAAGTTTGAACCAAACAGTTGAATTCGCAACCAAATTGTTGAACTTTCAAGAAAAAGAGACAGAATTTAAACAAAATGGTTGAATTTTCAACCTGAAAAGTGAAAGTGTCAACAACAACAAAATTCAATCAAGAAAGATGAATTTTTAACCAGAAAACATGACTCTTCTACCCGAAAAGATGAATTTTCAAAAGAATAATAATAATTTTCAACCAAACAGTTGAACTTTCAATCAAGAAAGATGAATTTTGAACAAAATATGTACTTGAATTCACAAAAAAAAAAGAATTTCAATCAAAAGAGTTGCATTTTTAACCAAATAATGAATTTTGAAGTTATACGTGAGAGTACTTAGTTTTAGAACCCTCTCCATCCATAAGAAATCGTTACTAATAAAAAAAGTATCATTTAATCAAGTAAAAACATGATTTTTCTCATCTTTTTCAAGTTTAATGATAATTTACGATGCATACGGAATTTCTTATTGCACCATAGTTTACGGAAGATAATTATAGTTGTAAATACTAGTTTTAAGGATGTACTAAAGTTATCTTGAGTTCAAAAATGAGCATTGTTTAAAATGATTTATAAAATCCAGGAAAATAATCTTATTGTTAATTGTAAATAATTTTGGAAGGGGACCGAAGACGATGTTTGGAAAAAAATATTTCAGTTTAGAATTGTTTATACAAAAGTAGTTATTTAGAGTTTTATGTTTTTGATTCCTCTTTAGGTAAAACTTGCAATTTTTATTTTATCCTTATGTTTTAGGGCTCATTTTATTCCTTAAAGGATTCTTTAGAAATCTCTTCGGAACGTTTCAATCAAAGAAATTTTAGTTAGGAAAAATATTGTTCATAAAATTAACAAATGTATAATCCCTAGATGAAATTTTTTGAATAAAAACGTACTAAAGAGATTTGTAGAAAATATTTCAGGAATGAAATGGAACCTACAACATTAGGACTAAATAAGAATTGCAATTTCTATCAAAAGAGAAAGCACAAACGTAAAACTCTAAATAACTATTGTTGAATAAACAATTTGGACCTGAAACATTTTTTTCTTAGGTTCGCTTTCAGTTCTCTTCAAAAATTAGTTACAATTAACAATGGGAATATGATTTTATGCATCATTTTGAACGATGCTCATTTCTGAACTTAAGATAACTTTAGTTCATCATTAGAAACCCTTTTTATCAATTAAAAATTGATTTCGTACCGAAACAACTAAAAATTCGCTATTATTCGTTATTTTGAGCTTTATCGTGGATGTGCGAACATAAGATATATATTTTTTTATCTGTAGCTTTTTGAGATCCGGATACCAAAATACAACTTTTGGACCCCCTCCGAATTTGAAAAAAAAAACTTTTTGCTCCGTCCTATCAGACATAGTTTATATCTTTCCAAATTGCCATTTGCTATAAATTCTATTTTTCCAAATTTGCTTTTGTCATAACTTTCGTATCATCCAATTTCTATTTTTCCTAATTATCAGTGCTCAAATTTTTCTTTTTCCGAATTATCATATGTCTTTTTTATGTGGCTATACGGAAGAATGTAAGTTATGTCAAATGATGATTGGGATAAATGTAAATTATGAAAAATGGTAATTCGACAAAATAAAAATTAGGGCAAACGGTAATTAGAAAAAATGGAACCTATGCCCAGTGGTAATTCAGAATAAAAAGCATTATGCCAAATGGACATTCATGGACATAGATATTATGTCAAGTGGTAATTCGGACAATGAAAATTATAAATGCATATGGAGAATCTGAAAAATAAGAATGAGGGCAAACGGTAATTTGGAAAACAGAAATTAGAGAAAATTGTTAAGCGGTCAAATGAATTTCGATTAAAAAAAAAAGCATTAGAATAAGTAGAATTTGGGGAATATCCACACGCCGCATATCGCAGAAGCACTCTATAAAAACAAACGTGTGTTGTTAATATTCTGAAAGTGTGCCACATCTAAGTACCTAAAATTACGAATTTATCGAAAAAATGTGACACTTAGGTTCCCCAACTGATAAGTGCATAACTGAGCTTTAACGCAACCGAGAAACTCGGCGATACATATAAATGTTTGGCTTTAGACGCCTTTTAGTCTAAAACTACTATCATGATATTTATCCATTTATTACATATGCTAATCATGTGCGACACACTACACACGTATTTCTTGAAGTTCAGGAAATAATTTTATCGGAAAGAATTTACTTTCCAGAAATAAATATTTCAACATAAGAACAAGTTCTTTGAGGTATGGGAATAAATAAAGCACCTAACAAACATTTGCGAAACCGTAATAGCGAGAAATGGTAGTAACTTTAATGAAGCGATTGTCGTTGGTCGCCTGATGATGGTCATAAATGTTGTTTTCGCTCGTAACTACCGTAAATCACAATAAATAAACTTTTCCAGACCAAAAGTGTCTCATCAACTTCATCCTCTTTTCACTGAACTAGATTCTCACTCGTATATTAGATGTTGATTGATGTACGTCGGAAGTCTGCGGATGTCAATTTAATTCGTAGAAAGTAAAAAAACAATATATTAGAAAGTGTTGTGGTCATTGCGGTAATGAAATTTGACATACACATCATGCTTTCTACGACGTGTGTCTTCTTAAGATGGCGCAAAAAATCCCTTTTAAGCACCGTTCGTGCCCATTATCTTCTGCGGGAAAGAGCCAAAGTCGTTAATTTGCAGACGAAATTATTTATTTTATGTAGCTTCGCTTCGAAAGTTAAATGCTATACGATTCGCTTTTTACGAGGAAGAAGATGATAGAAAATCGTAAAATAAAAAGTGTCTAAGGAAACGTCTCGTTTAGTTTGTGAAAAATGCTATAAAAAATTGAAACTGCACTTCTTTGAGAAAGTTTTTCTATTTGCACAAGTAAAGTGAAATCATGTGTTGTTCCACGTTATCCTTCGATCGTTATTGCCGAAGAAATGAAAAATATAGACTGAGAAAGGATTCTGAAAGGACTCAGAAAATGAAGATTGCATAATTTTAATTGTAATAATCCCAACTGCCCATAACTTAGAGCATGCAGTCACAGTGTAAAGAAAGTTACGGTAGTATGGTGCAGCAATTTCTTTGACAATGTAACGTAAAATATAACAGAAAGGTCCTTTCCATAATAATTTTTTTCCAAAAAGAGACAATTATGCTTGCAACATAATTACAGATTTCGTGATCGAGAATTTCCGGCATCGTTTCAGATAAAAACGGCTCTTCGATTTTGCTTCTATTACCGGCACTTGCCGAATATGGTAATCTTGAAACTCGATACGTAACTGTGCAAAAAGCAAAACACATCCTTAGTCAGTGGATTGTGAAAGTGCCATTGAAGTTTTTAGATGTACCTGAAGTTTTGAACGTTCAAATGAACGAAATATATTTTCCTGATTCTATTTTATCTAAAAATATTGTTCCCACTAAAAATAAAAATATTCATTATGACAGTTAATTTTATGGTTGTATTTCTTCCAATGTAATGCACAACTCTTTGAGCACTGTTTCTAAATTAAAAAACAATTAATATGTACATATTATAATAATCTTGATCATTTTTCGTTAGCCGTGATGCTTTTTCACACATGATTGCAACCTACTTAATCATTTCGATTTGACGTTTACTGGGGAAAAAAATGAAATTCGATATTCCACACCTCAAAATGATAATTCTCCTGAAAGAAACTTCACGTAATCTTGCCGCAAGAGGACGACACTTTTGTCTCATGACGACTTTTTCTCTGAGTGATAGCAGTCTTGCTGCATATCTGTATTATATTAATTGGCAATGCAATGTTTCCATGTGCTTTAACGCGCGTATAATAATGTCAGTCAATAGAAAATTTCGCTCATTTGAACGATCAGAACTTCAAGTACATGATTTAAGAACAATATCTGTTTTTTCAAATTGATGTAGATGTATATGTTTGATATATCAGCATTATTGTTCATACATAATACTCATTTTGCAAATAAGTACTTGCTAGACATACGCCTCCCGTACCCATGGGCCGAAGTACGCGGCGATTTGTAAAGCTAATTGTCTGTGTAATTACATGCGCCTTAATCTGCAGCCGAGCTCCTCGTTCAAGAGATGCCGTTACCACAGATTAATTTATCAAAGTCGCTGTGACACGGGATTTCGCCTTCTTTCGACCGAGCACTTGCGTAGGAGAAGAAAGTAGTTCGCATTCAATATAAAATCGTCATTAGTTAAGGTTTTTGAAAAAAAGTTACGATAAATCTGAAAGGATCCTTATAACTATCCTTTTCAGTCATTTATTGCTAATAATGATTACATCATTAGTCAATTATGGTATTAGTCTCTCGTTTATAAATCAAAGTTGTGATTCTCTTTTTAATTATTTTATCCTGATGAAATATTGACAAAATCACAGTAAATCCTGAAATACCAAAAGTGCTGTAGCTCAATTCAATTTTCCATTTAATATTAAAATGATTCTATCTTAGAAATCGATTGTCGCGTTGTTTTTTTTGCAAACAAACGAAGAGCAGGAATTTTTAAATTGAATTAACTTGAAACGCTTTAAATCTCTGAAATTTCAAGTAAAAGTATTGCGTTTTCAACGAAATAGATAATTTTTTATCCAAGTAGATGAATTTTCAACAAAATACATGAATTTTCAACCAAATAGTTGAATTCAATAAAAAAACATGAATTTTAACAAAAGAGTTGAGTTTTCAACCAAGAAAGATTTATCAGTCCATAAAGAAAAAAAATTTCATCTTAAATCTTGAATTTTCAAGCCGAAAAAGGTGAATTTACAAGGACATTTTCAATTTTCAACCAAGAGGATTAGTTTTAAACGAAAAATAGAATACTTAAATTTTCAGTTAAAAAAATTAATTTTCAACCAGAAAAAGAACGAATAGTTCAATTTTCCACCAAAAATATGAATTTTCAAATTAAGTGACAATTCTTCAACAAAAAAATGAACTTTTAACAAAGTTCACTGGAACCTCTATATGAAGTCCCTCCATTTAAGGTGTTCGTAGAATTTCGGTCATTGGTGAGGGGGTTCAAGGCGTGAAAAGAGAGACACTGTAAGCGCAGCAGGGTTGAGCAGTTCCGTAGCCACAAAGCGGGCAGATCAAATATTTGCCTACATATTTCGCATTTATGTTTAAACAAACGCGAAAAATTTTCTTTTCATTAATAAGGCTTCATTATTTGAAAAGGTCCATTCTTAATAATAACAAAAGTCTAAATTTGTGCAAGATACAGTCAATTAAAATTACGTATTCCTACTGGAAATTGTTCATACGGCCCTGATTGTTCACGTCATAGAAATTCTTGGAAGGGAGTCACGGGTATCGCAGGCCATACCCGAGACCGCCTTTAAATGGAGGTTCCAGTGTAGTTCCATTTTTAACCAAACAATATAAGTTTTGAACATGATAGATACATTTTCAACCGAATAGTTGAATTTTCAACCAAAAAAGGTTTTAATTTTAAGTCTAAAACAGTTGAATTCAACCAAAAAAGACAAATTTACAACAAAATAGTTGAATCCTCTTCTAAAACTTATGAATTTGAAATAAAAAAGGATGATTTTTTAACAGAATAATACAATTTTGAACCGAATAATTAAATTTTTAACCGTTAGAGATGAATTTTCAACCAAAAACATTAATTTTACACTAACAAGGACGAATTTCCAACAAAATATATGAATACCATATTTGCCAAAAAATTTAATTTTCTACCAAAATGACGAATTTTCAACAAAATACATGAATTGTAAACCAAGTGGTTAAATTTTCGCTGAAAAAAGATACATTTTTACCAAAAAAGAACGACATTTTAACAATATGTTCAAATTTTCAACCAAAAAAATAAAAGAGTTGAATTTTCAACTTAGATAATGAATCTTCAACATAAAAATGATTTTATAACAAAATAGTTCCTTTTTAACCAAGTACTTGAATTTTCAATCACAATAGAGGGATTCTCAATGCAAAATGTATTAGTTGATATTTCGAAAATAGTTGAATCGTCAACTAAAATCAAATAATTTTAAACCAAAAATTTGCATTTTTGACCAAAAAGACGAATTTTCAGCAAAATACATAAATTTTCAACCAAATAGTTGAATTTTTAACCAAAAAGGATACATTTTTAACAAAAAAAAAAAAGAATTTTCAACCAAATGATTCCATTTTCAACCAAAAAATGAATTTTCAACTTGAGTGACGAATCCCTAACCAAAAAAGTGAATTTTTATCAAAGTAGTTTGACTTTCAACGAAGCAGTTGAATGTTCAACCAAAAAATATGAATTCTCAACAAAATAGCTGGGTCCATAACTGAAATGGATCAATTTTCAACCAAACACTTACACTTTTAACCAAAATGATTAATTTTTTATCAAAAAAGACGAATTTTCAACCAGATAGTTTAATTTTCAACTAAGATTATATTTCTGTTGAAAGAGACGAATTTTAAACAAAATACGTCGCTTTTCAACCAAATTTTTGAATTTTCAACGAAGAAGATGATATTTTGGGCAAAAAGACGAATTTTTAAACAAAATACATAAATTTTCAACCAAATAGTTGAATTTTCAACCAATAAGATTATATTTCTACCAGAAACGACGAATTTTCAACAAAATACATGAATTTTCAATTAAATAGTGGAATTTTCTACTAAGAAAAAGATAAATTTTCATTTTTAAAAAAAGTTCAACCAAATAAATGAACTTTCAACTAAAATTATGAACCTGCAACCAAAAATATGAATTTTTAACGAAGAAGTTCAACTTTCAGCAAAGTAGTTGAATCTCTAAGCAAAAAAGACAAATTTTCGACAAAATAGTTGAATACTCATCCGAAACAGATTAATTTTCTACCAAACAGTTGCATTCTTAACGAAAAAGTATGAAATTTCTATCAAAAAAGATGAATTTCCTCCCAAAAAAAATTAACTTGCAAAGAAAAATAGTTGGATTTTCATATTGCGTTCTATTAATTCAGTGCGAATGTAAGTTGAAAACGTGACAAAGTAGGAAAGAGGGGAATAGGAGAAAGACTGTGAAGCCTGCAATAAATAAATAGAAATTTTGATAATTTATAGACTAAAGAATAATAGTTTAAAAAACACTGAAGTTCATTTTGAATACTTCAAAAATATTATGTTAGAAAACTGAAAATTTTCTCTTGTTAAATTAATTTCATTGAGGTTCTACATTTATTCAATTTACAGAATTTATATGCATGTTCGTTCCCTAAGTTTATAAAATCTTGGTGAGATTTTTTTTATGAGGGATGGGGGGTCAGAGCAAATCTTACGGTATCCTTCATGATTTGAGTGGAGGGGGGGGGGGGTGAAAATTTCGGAAAAACACCTTACATACTTTGTGCATGACCATTAAGGTGCTATAAAATGCTATTAGGTGAACATTAACATTTGATGTACATATACATATCAAATTGCTCACTGGCCAATTATAATTTTCATACCAAATCTGGATCATTTTAATCAACTGATTGTCAGTCTGCTGCAAATCACTTTGATTCAACTTCAAGATAAAAGTAAAACCTCAGGATATTCCATATTTCCTTGGAATATTCACCGGCTTTTTGTTCACGTGAAAAATTTACAAGTAAATCTTTCCATATTGTTCAATAATTCTATTTTTTGAAGGATGATAAAGTGTACATCAAGGTTTGCGGAAGCGAATCGTCAGCAAGTACTAAAAAAAAGTAGAAAAAGATTCTAAATACCTATACTAGAAAAAAAATCTGCCATGAAAGACGAAATGCGAAAAAGGAAAAAATCGCTACTGGGAATTATTATCTGCAACATAAATGGGTTTAAACACTAAAAGTGGAATATCTTAGTAAATTTGTGAGGTATCTTGACTAAGCTTTGGTGGGCATATGGAACCCACTGAAGTACAAAAATTATGTAAGTTTGGAAGATATTTATCAAAAATTAAAGAAATGAGCTGTAATCGGATTTTCAACAGAAGAAAATCTCTTAACAAAAAGTCGTATGCAGGCTATAATTTTATTCCAATGATTATAAAACTTTGACAATCACATCTCACTTTAGTATTTTACATATTAATCGGGACGAAATAAATTCGTAGTTGCATCCGTTGAAGAAAAAAGACTTAAAAGCGTGATTTTTGAAATGAAATGAACTTAAACTCTTTTCTTAGAAAGACGTCATCAGATTCTAAAAGTAGTTTCAATGAATTTGAAACAAATTGATTTATAAGGAAAATTTTCATTTTTTAGTCATTTTCGCTCATATTCTAACGATTTCTAACATGCAGACGCACCTGAAGCCAAAACCAATCAATCGATTTTGATAAAACTTTGCATAAATGTAGTAAATAAGGTGCACATATGCCGCTTTTTCAAAAGACAGTGATCCATAAACATACCACAGAGTTAGGTTTAAATTTATACAAAAAAATTAACAAATTTTAAAATATGCAGATACAAACCTGTCATCGATTAAGTTATACTGATTTATCATCAGATTCTTGGAGAAAATTTTTCACAATAATTATTCTATAAGTTTCAATGATATTAATTGAAAACTTGAGAAATCCCTTGAACTCAAAATTAATAAAAATGCTTAAGAAAAAGTCGAATGTAGATTATAATTTTATTACAATGTTGTCAGAAAATTTTTCTACTATATGTGGATTCGTTACACGGATAAAAATGGATGTTAAAACATGCGATCCAATTTCCTAATGTCTACTCGAATGTTGCCTAGTTCACTACGTCCTATAAAAAATTTGTGTGTTGGTATTTTGCGACTGTGTACGTGGATATTTCTATCAATTTTCTAACAAGGTTGAGGGATTTTCCGCTTAGATCGTTGGTGAGTACCAACGAAATAAGTGGAAAATCCCTGAAACACCGAATCTTGGAGAGGATTGATGAAAATTAGTGTAATGGCCACTATCTCGCTATTTTTGGACAATGGCGGTAACGTTCAGTCATCTGTATCGTAGACTGGTCATATTATTGGTTAACGCAGAAAGTCTGTTTACAGCGTGATATAAGTCGAGTTACAGCGGTGTAAATGAGTCGTGAACTTGAGCTCTGGAGTTATTTTGTATTGTGTTGACAGCGAACTCGTCCAAGCATGATTAGTGAATTTAATTTCTGAAAGTTCTTGAGAAAATTCATCTAACCTGGTGGCTACAAGGTAAATATAACTTTTCAATTTTCACGTTAAAATAATGAAAGTTTCGATTCTAATGCCTAATATTTCTTTCAGATGAAGTGAATTGGTATTTTGTATTGCGATTGTAACCTCAAAAGTCCACGATGCCTAAACGTCAATGCACTTTTACTAAAGATCTGAAAAAGAAATATCGCTCATGGCCTTGTTTCATCTGGAAATGGCATTGTTGGAAAAAAAGATAACAGCATTTTGGAAACAATCTCGATTTTCGAAAAGTTGCACGAAAGAAGCAAGTCGAATTTTGTTCGAAGCATCAGATTTGTGATGATTTTTTGGCAAGAGTTCAAATATTTTATGAGGAAACTTTGGAATATATGAAACTTTGGACAGAGAGCTTTTCCGAATTCAAAATTTTCAAATGGTTGGATTTAAAGAAAACGAACATTTGCATTACAGAGATGTCGAAGCTTTATTTTCTTTTATATTCCTTTCATAGTAAAAAAGAATACTTTGATTGTTGTAAATGAAACTACCGTGCGCGTATATTCAAAGTATGAGTCAGGTGAGATCAGTTTTTTCAGAGGGGGGGAGGGAATATGGGTGGGCCTATGTCCTGGATTTGCCTTTGGGCCATCTGGTAACCCTATTTAAAGAGAATAATAAAATGAAATTTTATTATTTTAAAATTTTCCAAAATTTTCTTTTATTCTTCTATACTATCAATTCATTTTTACATAAATACAATATTAATAGTCATGTACTTGGCGGAATTTTTTCACACGTAGTATTTCTAGTGGGATACGAAATATTGTGCGAGTCATCTTTCGGCTCAATTTTCACCCCAGCTTTCTTTCATATTACCATTTCGATTTCAACTTTCTGAAGTAGGGCGACAATTTCTGTCTGTAGGAGCAAATAGGGCAGCTTTCTTTTTTCGCGTGCACGATAATTTAAAAGCGTCGGCGCCATATACTTATTCGCGCTCCCGTAAGCCCTGCAATCGGTCTCTTCGATAGCCGGAATGCCATTGTAATCCTATAAAGGACCGGCGCACCAGTACGTGATCCAGGCCTCGATTTCCCGTCCACGATTCACCCCGCGATCCGCGAAGGATAAGAAATAACGATGACCCGTTTAATGTCCAGCACGTGGATTAGATTAATCAATTAAAATAGATTTCAAACACGTCTAATTTTCTAACTGATCCATCTGACCCGTATGGAAATCGGCTTAACTCAGCCCAGTTTATATTTGGGCGCCAATTTGGGGCAGCCCAGTTAAGAAAAAGTAAGATTAATTGAAAAATGATTTTAATAGTTTAATAGTTTAGTGAAACCGATCAGTGTTTTATTTTGTTCTTGGGCTTATATCGGGCTCACTCATAGACCGGCCATAGTGGGCAAACAAGTCTGGAACCATCAATTAACCTTAATTATAGGTAGAGAGAAAAACTGTCTGCTGTGGTCTTCTGATATTTACTTCGGTAAATTGTTTGTTAACATCACATCAGAAATAAATATGGATCGGGATAACTTTGATGAAAAAAGCCGTGCGAATGATAAATTACGTCTAGGGGTTAAAAAATCTCGAGCGATTGAAGCAGGAGTTGAAGACAAGTTTGAAGAACACTCGGCTGCTGATGACGATGGTGAGTTATTTCAAATCAAAATAGTAATAATAATCAGTAAGAGTTGAAAGTGGAAATTTAATTATTATTATATGCATTACAACAAGGCCAAAATTTAATTGAGAAAAATATCTAATTATAGTTATGAATGCGAATATTTATTTTTTCAATAAAGCTGTTAAAAGATCTTGTTATAATATATAAAAATGAAATATTCTCAGGCTTGATTATTCTTTATTTTAGAACATGTTCAGGACGTCAACACTGACGAAATTTTAGAAATTTCTTAATAGGAGAGTTCCGAGGATGAAAATTATACGGAGCAAGTGCTTGCAAATGTTCAAAATGTAAAAGCAGGTAATATATAATTACACATTGAAATTAATAAGCTGAAACATGTATGAAAATGTAAGGAAGGCACTTTCAAATACAAAAATACAAACATATTTTAGTCAACACCGACAAGAAAAGATTTAATATTTTAATGTTTCAAAGTGCCCGCCAAAGTTCTATTGGCTGCTTCAGTCCAAACGCACTGCGCAAACTCTGATGCGCAAATCAGTCTTTCTCCTACGGTTTTTAGTTTTATAGTGAATCAGCTGTCGGCAATTGCACGCGCCATTTTATGCTTGCTTGTGTAGTTTTGTGTCAATCGGAAATTGAGTTGTTGAACAACAACAAAATTACATGAAGTTGCCACGGCTACAACTGAACTAAGGCCAGAAAAAAAGAAGACGCAGCAAAAGTAAGCCTAGCTTTTTTTATTTGAGAAATAAGAAGTACGAGTAAGTAGGTACATTTCATTGTTTATTAATATTTATATCATTTCAAAAATAATTTTTTACGTATGTTAATGTTGAAATTTGTTTCTTGAAGATGGACGTGAATGCGAACTTTCAGGATGAAAATATGGATGACCAAACTCCTTTAGGGCCTAAAGTGAATTACAGATTGAAGGAAGATGGAAATGTTCACTAGAATTCACTATATGAAAACATCTAATTTTGACGCAGGAATCCTCATCATTTTAGATGTAACTCAGTTGTGTAAAAGAGCGAAAGATACGAATTTTCCAGAAGCCTATAAGAGGATATACTTCGCAATACGTATATATACGGGAAAACTACATTAAAACTAAGAACAGCTTCTTAAAATGTGCAACTAAATCTTACTTCTTAATTCAAAGTAAAATTTTTATTTAGATTTAAATTATTTCTCCTTAAATGGGTAGAAAGGAAATTGCCTAACGATTTTACCCATTATGGGCATTGGTTGGTCTGAGCGCTACAACCCAGAGTAGCCCAGATAGGCAGTGACTGGGGTTCCCAGCTGGAACCCAACTAGTAATTGGGCTATCTGGTCGGAACCCAGCCTGGCACCAATCGACTTTTCCGCACGGAAAGATAAAAAAAACACTGAAAACCAAATTTCAGCCTGAGTGGTTGACCACTAGCACTTTTAAGGAGGAATTCAAAGTAAAGTTAAAAATCTATAAAAGAATTCACAGGAATTACGAAAAATTTTAACGATTTCAAAGAATTCAGAGTATTTGTTTTGCCTGAAATGAAAGTTGGCTAGTCACAAGCGTTGTTTAGAATATTCCCTGAAGCAGATTAAAGGACAAAGCAGATCGTGCTTTTGATTTGGCAATACTCTTGATTTAGAAGATTAGCTGTTACTTGGGAGATAAATGATTCTACTTCAGCTAAATTGGCTCTTCTTTCGACAATCTAGGTCAATGAGCAATCTTGTAATCTAGATCTTTAAAAAAACTACTTTCATTATTGATTTCTCATCTTCCTTTTACTTTTGGACCTTACTACACTTTTGTTTATTATTACCTTGTCCAGCCTCTTTTATAAATTCCATACTTACATAAACCCAAAACGAAAGTATTAACAAGTCAAACTCACCTGTAACAAAAAAAGAAAACCTTTCTGTTAGTTATACAAACACAAAACAAGTTTCACAAATACTCAAACAGTTTCATTCTTAAACTAACAAAATCGATCTTAAGCGAATGCCACTCGGTGCAAGTAAAAATATTTTCTCTGTACTTGTAAATCTCACGTAGACAGGATTACTGCGTACAAGGAGCCCACGCATTCAAACTTGTACTGAATTTAAATTACAGCTTTAATTTGAATTTTTAATTTACATCTTTTATTTCAAACTAGCGATCAAATTAGCGATTTATAAGTCTATTAGAACTTATTAGTGATCTTATTAGCTTATTAAAACTTTCAAACCTGAAAAACTTCTCAATTTAAATATTGAGTACCTAACTGCAATATCAAAACATCAGAACTCTTTTTATTTTTAAAGTTTTCAACATTAAAATCAAGACATTTTTAATTCATCAATTTATCAAACTTTCAATAATGTAAAATTAAAAATTAGAAGCCCCATATTTTTCAACTACTATCAATTTTGGTAAGTTAAATCTCCACTAGTATCAACTGAAATATTTTTTTCTTCTACGGATTTGATAGGGTTTCTCATAACCTTTTCATTAATCATAAGCCTTTTCTGAAAAAATGAACAATTGATCTTTTAAAATGCGGTGAAGGATAGCTTTTTTCCTTTAAATTCCTTCATGTAAAACAATGTTCATATATTATTAAACAAGTTTTTAAATATTGAGAGCTTAACAAATTTCTTGAGCAATCAATAATTTCGAACTGAAAGCCTTTGAAGTTTACGAAAAAAATATATTGAACGATTTTGAATTGAAAGCGTTCCAAATCAAAAAATTTTAGATAAAGAAAAATTTGAAAAGAGGACAATATTTAGAATAGAAGGAAAAGGAATTGAACTTACATCATTTCTAAATAAAAGTACTTAAAATTGAATAATTCGAAAATGAAGCTGTTTAAAATTGAAAAATTTCAAATCAGAAACTCAAAGTTGAAAAATTTCAGACTAAGATTTTGAAAATTGGGCCATTTCATTAGGAAGGCGTTGAAATTGTAACATTTCTAATATTACATTTATTTTACACTTTTTAAAGGATTAAAAAAATAATAATTTTAATTTTTTTAAAGCTTCAATTTGACAAATTATTTTCTGAATATTTTTTTTTGAATTTATTCTAGAGGCATTTAGTTCCAAATTGTTTAATTACTAATCCTTTAAACTAAAAATTATGC
The DNA here is from genome assembly GCA_032362435.1 of Melikaiella ostensackeni. Classification (NCBI taxonomy): domain Eukaryota; kingdom Metazoa; phylum Arthropoda; class Insecta; order Hymenoptera; family Cynipidae; genus Melikaiella; species Melikaiella ostensackeni. The sequence goes on along the minus strand of JAUMHM010000078.1, from coordinate 37,195,775 downwards.
AACCATCAAGCCTTTTAATTTGATATTTACGATGTCGAAGAATTTGAAATACCAGATACTTTTGTCAGTTTAAAATTGAAACCAGACGGTTTAGAATATGTCAATCCAAAATTATTAAATTTAATGTATCAAGGCTTTCAATATGAAATGTAGCAATTTTGAAAGATTTTAAAATAAACATTTTCTTGACACTTTTAATACCTGAATTTGAAACTATTATCGATTCGAGGAAATTTCAATTTAAAATAGTTGAATCATTAAGGCTATCAATTAAGAATGATTGTACAATATTGAATGATGTAATTTTGAATATATTTTTTAATAGTTCAATTTTGAAGTTTTACACTTGAAAACTCTTGAACTTTGCTGATTTCGAAGTTCAAAGATCAAGAGTTTTCAATTCTTAATCTTCTAACTTGAAGAAATTTCAAATGTAAATCTCCAAAATTGAAGAATTTACAATAGAAATTTTTCAAAATTTGAATATTTGCAATTAAAGACCCTTCAACACTTAATGCATAAAATAAAAAATGATGTAATTTTGAATGCTTTTTCTGGAATAGTTCAATTTTGAAGATTTAAAATTGAAAACTATTCCATTTTTAAGATGTAAAATTAAAATTTATTCAACTTTATAGATTGACGATTCAAAATTCATAAATTCATAGGCTTCATAATTAAAATTTCATTAATCTGGAATCTTTATAGTTTAAAGTGATGTAAATTAACATGCTTTTTTTTGGAATAGTTCAATTTTAAAGACTTAAAATTGATAAATATTCACTTTTTAAGATGTAAAACTGAAATTTATTCAACTTTATAGATTTGTGATTCAAAATTCATCAATTTTCATGATTTTCAATCGAAGACTCATTAATTTGGAATGTTTACAGTTTGAAATAATGTAATTCTGAACGTTATTTTGGAATATATAGCTCAATTTTCCAGATTTACAATAGAAGATTCTTCAATTTTGAAGATCTAATATTGGAATTCATTCAATTTTGTAGATTTGCAATTGAAAATTTGTCAATTTTAACGATTTTCAATTGATGTTATATTAATTTGGAATGTTTATAGTATAAAATTATGTAATTTAAAAAACTTTCTCTGGAATAGTTCAATTTGGAAGATTTAATATTTAAAGTTATTCAATCTTGAAGATTTAAAATTGAAATTTATTAAATTTTATAGATTTTCAATTTAAAATCTATCAACTTTTAAGCTTTACAATAAGAATTTCATTAATTTGGAGCGTTAATAGTTTAAAATGATGTAATTTTGAATGTCTTTTTTTGGAATATTTCAATTTTGAAGATTTAAAATTGAAAGTTATTAAGTTTTGTAGATTTTCAATGGAAAATTCTTGAATTTTCAAGATTTACAATGGAAGATTTCATTAATTTTGAATGTTTCTATTTCAAATGATGTAATTTTGAACGTTTTTTTTTTTTTTGGCATATCGCTACCCTAGTACCATAGGGTTCTGTCTTGGATTTTAGAAGTAACTTGATTTTCGTTTTTTTCCTATTACTATTACTTCGCAATATTTGCAATGGAAAATTATTCAATTTTGAATATTTGCAACTGAAGACTCTTCAGCATTTAATGTGTATAATAGAAAACAATGCAATTTCGAATGCTTTTTTCTTGGAATAGATCAATTTCGATGATTTAAAATAAAAAATTATTCAATTTTATAGATTTGCAATCGCAAATTATTCAATTGTAAACAGTAAAAATGACAGCGTTGATCCTGAAGTCAGATAAAAATTATTGTTATGTCGATCTAGCATGATGAGAATTTGATTTTTCAGTTCAAACTAAATAATTTCCATCCTATCCAAACAACTTCAAGTGGAAAAATATTTTTCTAAGATGTAAAACTGACGTATATTAATAAAGTGTCACAGGAAAAAGTCGCGATACAAAAAACACACGAAAAGCGAGCGGAAACATAGGAGTTTCAATGTGGACAGGCTGAATGAATGAATTTGAAAATTATTATAGTTAATTAAATTTTTTATTAAATTAAAAAAATTCTTCATTGTAAATTTTGTCAAGAGTACGTATTCTGTAAAAGAGAAAGAGCAAGATTGCACGTCCCACTTTTCCCGCTTCTTCAGGAACTCTGCCCTGAGGCCAGTCAGTCGTGCCCGGGCTGCAAATCTAATTAGTATTTAATCACGATTTCCTAAGCGTTTACGAGCCGTCAGACACGAACAAGTGTAGCCAGGGAATATTTATACCCGTCAGAGTCATTGCAGAGAGTAAGTGTTATTTATGACTGATCATAATAAGACTCGCGAAATCCAATGCCTTATTAAAATATCGTCACACGAGGGAGAAACTGATAGGCTTTCCAAGAAGAAGGAATAAAAGCAAGTGTAAATATCATTCTTTCACCGGAAACCGATAACATGCTGAGTCAACATTCACCCCTGAGCTTCTCGGGTTGCAGATAAATGCACATGACACCAGTACCTATACTTCATGTTTGAATTTATTGTTGATATAATCATCCTTAAAATAACAAGGAAAATTGGAAAATTAAATCAGGAACAAAACTTTTGCAATTTTATCCAATGGTGTTTCGTTGTTGATCTACTGATCTTTTCGATTTTATTTAAACGAGTTTTCGCTTCACGACGTGGAGCCTCTTCAGATTTACAATTCAACATCTCCTTCCTTCGTTGGAAAGAATAGAACGACGTTTTTTTATATAGTAAAAGTTTTTCACAGGAAATATAAGATATTGGAAAATATAAAACATAACCTGTACACTTATTAATTAGACGCTTATATCGTAGAGTAATATAAAAATTAACATTTATTATGAAAGACAAAGTTCAAAGTTAAAAAGCTCGTTCTTTGAGAAAACCTTTTTCTCCAGGTTTCAAATTAACATTATAAAATTTATAAAAATGTATTGTGAGCCAACACACTCCGTTAAACGCTAATACTGGAGAAAGAATGTGAAGTCACGTGAGACTTTATCTTAACCTCTAAGACAAGATGGACTCTTGGAGCGAATTTTCGAGAAACACTAAGATGATTAGTATAAATTTTTAAAGAAATTGTTATTTGCTAAAATAAGACTAGGGTACATATGGCTAAGAAATTCAACATCTGATCTTTATCTACAGAATTGGTATTCTTGACGATGAAAAACATCTCTTTAGGAGTTCTTCTTCTGTAGTTGTTTTCATGATTTAAAATTTTTGTTTTTGAAAATAAAAACTCATGATCGTTAACATACGAGTGCATAAACAATGCAGTGCTTCTTGCATCTTTTTTGCAGTCTTTTTTGTGTTTTTTGATTCGAGTTTTAATATACCTTTTTGTCTGTCCAATATAAACCAAACCACATTCACAGGAGATACAGTATATCACATGTGTTTTTATTCAAAAAATATCTGAAAATAATCTTTTCGATGTGTAAAAACCACTTTAATGTTTAATTCTTCAGAGATATTAATAAAAGATCTAGAAAGTTCATAAGCAAATGGCAAAACAAAGACATAGTTGTAATCAAAAGCTTGTGAATTATTAATCTGAATTTGTGCATTAACACTTTTGATCTTTTCAACCTTTTTCTTAATGAATTTATTAATAAATCTGATCGAATAATCATTTTATTTTAAAAAATTTCCATAACCTTTAGAATACTTATATTTACTTTTTCAAATACTTTTATTATCCCTAAATTTTAGATTGGATAGCTTGATAGCTCTATTAGTAAGACTGTGAATAACTGAGATTTTATCTTTAATAGAAATATAAGAATTTAAGTTTACATATCTACCTGAATTAGTCTCTTTACGGAACCAATTCTTAATAAGTTTATTATTTTCTCGAATGATAATAACGTCCAGAAAGTTGTTTTGAAATGTTTTCAATTTCAATAGTGAACTTGATTCTGGGATGATACGCATCAAAAGCTTTAAATAGATTATCAATATTATTCTCAGGCACGCATGTGAAAACATCATCAACGTGCCTGTAGAAGACTTTGTGATCCAAAGGAAGTCTTTTTGATACATCTTGTTCCAGTTTCTCTATAACTAGGTTTGCAATTGCCTCAGACTACGGTGCACCATAGGTTTGTTCAAAAAATTCATTTTGAAAACTACAATAGGCATTGTCCATACAGAACTCAAGCAATTCTAGATATTGCTTTACCGGTAATTTTGTGAGTTTTCTTATTTTATACCAATTAATTTCAATATTTTTCAAAACAAGTTGAAAAGGTCAATAGTCCTAATGCACAAATTCAGATTAATAACTCGCAAACTTTTGATTATAACAATGTCATTGTCTTGCCATTTGCTTCTGAACATTCTAGATCTTTCTTTAATATTTCCAAATAATTAAATATTAAAGTAGTTTTTACATATCAAAAAGATATTTTCAGATGTTTTTTGAATAACAAAGATAACATTCCGTTCGATCTAAAAACACGTGTGATATATTGCATTTCCTGCGAATGTGGTTTGGTTTATATTGGACAGACAAAAAGGTGCATTAAAAATTAGAAGCAAAGAACACAAAAACTACTGCAAAAAAGATGCAAGAGGCACTTAATTGGTTGCGCATTCGAATTTTTACGATCATAAGTTTTATTTTCAAAAACAAAAGTTTTTACTGTTTTTAGTCATGAAAACAACTAAAGAAGAAGAAATTTTAAAAAGATGTTTTTTATCGTCAAGAATAGCAATTCTTCAGATAAGAGATCTGATGGTGGATTTCTTAGTGATATCTACCATAGTCTTATTTTAGCAATTAACAATTTCTGGAAAAACTATACTAATCGTTTTAGTATTTCTTGAAAATTCGCGCCAGGCGTCCATCTTGGGGGTTTAAATATTGTCTCACGTGACTTCACATTCTTCAGCGTCTAACGGAGTGTGATGGCCCACAATACATTTTTATAAATCTTACAATGTTAACGCAAAACCCAAAAAAAATATTTTCTCAAGGAATGAGCTTTTTAGCTTTGAACTTTATCTTCCATAAGAAATGTTAATTTTTATATTACCCCACGATGTAAGCGTCTAATTGGTAAATGAACAGGTTATGTTTTATACTTTCCAATATCGTATACTCCTGTGAAAAACTTTTACTATATGAAAAAACGTCATTATATGTTCTTCAGCTAAAGAAGGAGATGTTAAATTGTTAACCTGAAGAGGCTCCACGTAGAGCGTAAGCTTGTTTAAATAAAATCGAAAAGATCAGTAGATCAACTACGAAACACCGCTGGATATTTTACTGCTCTGATCAACAACATAACATCAAATAATATAAATACTTCTGCAATTTCGTAGCTAGAAAAAAAACATAATATCTCTTGCATGAGTCTTTAATGGACGATATTCAGGACTGCCACAGACTTTATACTTGAAAAAAGTGCAGAAAGTGACTAATTTAGGCTAAAAAGTGACTAAAAGTGACCAACTTTCAACACAAAAAGTGACTACTGTTCATACAAAAAATTAGATGAATTATTATCGCTGAATTTGGGGGTGGGGAGAGGATACCAACGTCACAATTGCTATAATTAATTTTGCAAGTAATGTTCTGACAACTTGAATAATTAGTTTTATTACAAGCTGGATAACGTTCACTTCATTTTATTTCGCCGAAGTCGGTTCCTGCCTAATTTTTTAAAATTTTGATACTAAATAAAACTCAATGTTCTTTGAACTTATTCATCACATAAATTTAATACATGACCATTTTTATTTAGAAACTTAATTTACAAAATGAAAATGTACAGAAAAATACCACATTCATGTGCATTATAGAATAGAGAAAAACTCAAACTCTACAATACAAAATTAAATTGAATCAAATCAGACGTATTCAACAGTCTTTAACCTTCAAAAGTAAGTTTATTGTGAAAAATTAACAAAAATTGTGTTTTAACAACTAAAACATAAGCATTTTTCAGCATTTTCATATACTTATTAAAAACGTTATGTTTACTTTTTTGAAAGAAAAACTTTTCTGGTAAGATTTATTTTTGATCAGATTTTTCATAGCTGTAGCCCTTTTTTCAACTTTTTATGTTGAAATACGGATGTTTTCGTTTTAAAATTCAACACTGGAGGACTTGTTTATTTTCGCGGATGAATAACTCGTAGGGAGAAAAATGAAAGAAATTAAAATTTCCAGTATATGTAAATCAGGTCCTCATTTTATCCCCCTGAAAATTGAATTTTTAAACAGTTAGCCAACTTAAACTTTTTTTAAGTTGTGCCACAGCTGCGCTAAATCTGAATGGATCATTTTTTGCAGACGAAATTCATAACTACAAATTTAGTGTGATGCTTTACAATAGGAACTAGAAAACCAGAAAATCATAAAATAAAAAAAATTTGATTTCAATATTGAATATCATTTTTATTATACAGAATAATATATAGATTCCATACATAAATTGCTTAGATATTCTTTTTTTTCTTTTAGATGAAATCTGAAATGAGAGTTGATTATTTGTTTCTTTTTGTTTGAAAATTATTTTTTCTAACTTTAAATTTGACTATTTCAGTTAAAGATTCATCATTTTAGTTGAAAGTCTGAAAGTTGAAAATTGGTTGAAAGTCCAACTATTTTTGGTAATAAATTCATCTTCTTCGATTCAAAATTGTATTGTTTGGTTATAAATTAAAAATTTTTGTTAGGAAGTCATTTTTTTTGCTAAAAATTCAACTGGCTTGCTGAAAATTCGTCTTTCTTACTTGGAAATTTAATAATTTGGTTGAAAATTGTTTCTCTTTTAACTGAGATATCTTTCTTGGTTGAAAATTCGTCTTTTCGATTTGAAAATTCATCTTTTTTGTTAGAAATTTCATCTTTTTTGTTTAACAGTGCAACGGTTTAGTTGAAAAATAATCTGTCTTGGTTGAATATTCAACAAATTTGTTGAAAATTTATCTTTTTTGGTTGAATTCAACTTTTATTGATTTAATATTAAATTATTTTTTAATTGAAAATCCACCTCTTTGGTAGAAAATCCAACTATTCTTGATTGAACGTTATTTCTTTTTGTTTAAAAACTTTACTGTTGAATTTTTGGTTGAGAATTCATCTTTTTTAGTTTAAAATTTTATTATTTATTTGTAGATTCAACAATTATGTTAGAAAGATATTATTTTTGTTTGAAAATTCGTTTTTTTTTCTTCGAGAATTCAGCTTTTTTTGTTGAAAATTCAACTACTTGGTTGAAAGTTGTTCTTCTTTATTGAAAACTCATTTTTTTCTTGTTGAAGATGAATCATTTTAGTTGGAAATTTATCTTTTTTACTTCAAAATTCAACGAATTGTTGAAAATTTAACTACTTCATTGAAAGTTAAACTCCTTTATTGAAAATTCTTTTTTTTTTTATTCAAGATTCATAATTTTTAACTGTAAATTCAACCATTTTTGGTAGGAAATTAATGTATTTTGTTGAATATTCATCATTTTTTTACGTAAAATTAATCTTCTTAGTTGAAAATTCATCTTTTTGGTCAAAAATTTAACTACTTAGTTAAGAGTTGAACTATTCGACTTGATGATTCATCACTTTAGTTCAAAATTCATCTCTTTGGTTGCAAAGGGCCCCGTACAAAAAAAACTAGTCATAATTGGTCTAAGCCTTTTGGGAAATTTCTTTTAGTTTCATAAAGTTCAAGGCAAATGAGTGTCAGTAAAATCCATCGAAAGCCACTTTCCCATGTAATTTGTGCGAGGTTTTCGAACTATTTTGTTGGAAATTCTGTTTTTGTTGTCGTTGAAAATTAATGTTTTCAACTGAAAATTTAACTATTCCACTTGATAATTTCCCATTTGAGTTGAAAAATTATCTGTTTGGTTGAAAATTTATCTTTTTAGTAAAAAATTTATCTCTTTGTTCGAAAATTCAACCATCGGGTTGAAAATGGATGTATTTGGATGAAAGTTCATCTTTCCTACTAGAAAATAATCCGTCTTGGTTTTTATTCATCTTTTTAGTTAACTACTTATCTCTCCAGTGAAAAGCTAAGCTCCTTTGTTAAAAATTAAATTTTGTTGTTGAAAATTGATCTTTTTTAAATGAAAATTCAACTATTTGATGGAAAATTCATGAATTTTGTTAAAAATTCGTTTTTCTTCGAAAAAAAATTAATCTCTCTGATTGTAAATTTATCATTTTTAGTAGAAAATTCAACTATTTGGTTGAAATTTTATGTATCTTATTGGAAGTTCGTCTTCCTTAGTAGAAAATTAATCTTCTTTGTTAAAAATTCATGATTTCAGCTAAAAGTTCATCTCTTTGGTTGATAGCTTAACTAGTTTGTTGAAAATTTCTTTTCCTTTGAGTTGAAAATTTATTATGTCAACTGAAAATTTAGCTATTCCATTTTTGGTTAAAAATTAATCTTTTTTGGATAAAAATTGATCTTTTTTAGTCGAAATTTCATATATTTTGTTGAAAATTCAACATTTCCTGAAACATTTTCCGTTGGACCCAGGAAGTTGTAAATCTTTCAGAAGTGAGAAGTGAAACAGGAAAATTTGTAGAATGACTTAGGAAGAAAAAAATATATTTCAGGCCAGGTTCAAGCTTTACTGTGCATGTATAGACGGACATCATTTAGTCGTGACATCTCTGCTTTTATAAATATTATATCGGTTATGACTAACCTACGACTGTCAATAAAAAAAATGACAACTGACACTCGACAGATATGAATAAAGTTGTATAAAAATTAATTTTGGACTCCCAAAAGCGGATCATTTTGATCTGAAGTTGGTAATCAGAATGATATGCAACCGGTTTGATATCCCGGAGTTTACTATGAAATTATAGTATACAAAGTACGTGGTCGTAAAATATTTATGCCATCCATAAAGATCATAGGCCTCACGTAATCTCTGTACGGTAACCACAAATCACAATCTAGTCTAATATAATTCTCTAATAGTACACTTGGACTCATTATCGCTTTCCCTATACCTAATCTCGAAAACAATTTCGAAAGCAATTTCACCCTCAATTTTATCCCAGAGAGAATACAAATCTGAAAGTATCAATTAACAAATAATGAAATTCTAATCTAGACAGTAAATCCTAAATCACTTGCTTCATTGGTCTCCTTGATTAGAAAATTCACACGATAAAATGG
>JAUMHM010000078.1:37171845-37185503 GCA_032362435.1 Melikaiella ostensackeni | reverse complement strand
TCGTCTTGTGGGAGAAAATTCATCTTCTTGGTTGAAAATTCATCTTTTTGTAAGTTGAAAATTTAGCTACTTGGTTAAACATTCAACTATTTTGTTGAAAGTTTATCATTCAGTTGACAATTCAAATATTTTTAAAGACATCTTCTTTGGTGCAAAATTTAACTGTTATGTTAAAAATTCGTCCTTTTGGCTTGAAAATTCATCTTATTTGATAAAAAAGTCATCTTTCTTGGTTGCAAATGAACTTTGTTGTTGAAAATTCAACTTTACGGTTTACTTTTTACTTCTGAAAAATTGGTCTTTTTGGTTTGAAAATTGAACTATTTGTTTGAAAATGCAATTATTTTTGGTTGAATTTCAATCTTTTTTTTTAAAATTCGACCATTTGGTTGAAAATGCGTCTTTGTAGGATGAAAATTCAGATATTTGGTTAAACATTCAACTATTTTGTTAAAAGTTTATTTATTTAGTTGGTAATTCAAATATTTTGTTAATGACATCTTCTTTGGTAGAAAATTTGACTATTTGGTTAAAAATGCAACTGTTTTTGATTGAGTTTTCATCTTTTTTGTTTGAAAATTCGACCACTTGGTTGAAAATGCATCTTTATCGTAAGATTTATCCTCTATTTGGTTAAACATTCAACTATTTTTATAAAGGTTTATTTATTCCGTTGAGAATTCAAATATTTTGTTAAAGATACCTTCTTTGGTAGAAAATTTAACTATTTGGTTGAAAATGCAAGTGTTTTTGGTTGAATTTTAATCTTTTTTGTTTCAAAATCCGACCATTTGGTTAAAAATGTATCTTTGTGGGGTGAAAATTCAACTACTCAATTAAAAATTTAACTATTTTGCTAAAAATTAACTTATTTTGTTGGAAGTTCAACTATTTTGTTAAAGTCATATTTTTGGCCGAGAATTCAACTATTTGGTTGTTAATGCAACTGTTTGGCAGAAAGTTAATTTTTTTTTGAAAATTCTCCTCTTTCAGTTGAAAATTTATCTCTATTGGCAAAAAATCTCTTCTGGTCACATAGGCAAATTGGCCACTAAACTCCCTAGAATCACGAAAAAACGCAGAATAAACGTGAGATCTGTGTTGAGTCAACTGCTACCTTACTTTTGGGAGGGGGAGGGGGGCTAAACTACCCTGGCGAAAGTTTCGGATAGAAATTCATTCCGAACCAATCCGAATCATTCCGAAATCTATTTGAACCAATCCGAATAATTCCGAACCAATCCGAAAAAAGTTCTGAATTTCGTTCGATCCAAATCGGTTTAAAATTAATCCGGCTTAATCCGATTCAATCCGAACTCTCAATCCGAGATTGGATTAATTCAGATTCATTCGGATGGAAAATTTGGTTCGGATTGATTCGGATTGGAAGTTCGGATTGAACCGGATTGAGTGTGGTTAATTTTTAACCGATTTAGACTGAAGGAAATGGAGAACTTATTTTGGATTCCTTCGGATACAGATTTTGGAATGAATTCCTGTACGAAACTTTTGACAGAGTACGGTTGTCAACGAAGGAGGACGGTGGGGTCAAAAATAGCCCAAATTTAGTAACGTAGTTTATGGACAGCCCCTAAAGTGTTTCTCACGATAGGATCGAAAACTCGAGATTTTCACTGCGAGACCAATGAGTCGCACCTATAGACAGTTGCACGCGAGGTAACTTTCTTCAACAGTTGATTATCCTCGTTTCCTGACCAGGGAGTTCTTATATGCTTACGCGTTTTTTTGGGTCTTTGGTCAACCAACGAGTAATGTACACTAATGCACGAGTGCACACACCTACAACGACGTACAAGGAAGCTGGACCTGGGACACCACGAACCTGTCCGTACGGTGTCTTGAGCAAGCCTAACGGCACGCCATAGTCGCCGTAAACGGCATCGACAACAAAATCGAAAATGTCGATTACAATTCGCGAATTGATAAAACAAACTGTCACTTTCTTAATTGAAGACTGTTTATAAAAACTGGTTCAAATAAGGGGCCGTCCACAAACTGCGTTACCAATTTGGGGCCATTTTTAACACCCCCGTCTCCCCACGTGGACAATCGTATTTTAGTCTTACCCCCTCCCCTTTCTCCCCTCGATAATAACGTAGCTGTTGGATGAACATCATAAAAGATGAATTTTCAATCCAAAAGGACGAATTTTCAAGAAAACAGCTGAAATTTCGACCAAAATTTTTCAAACGAAATCATTAAACTTCAGAGAAAGCAGTCGAATTTTCAACCAAATAGTTCAATTTTGAATTATACAATATAAGCTTCGAACCAAAAATGAAACTGATAATTTTCAGTTTAAAAAATTACTTTTCAACAGAAAAAAAATGAATTTCTGACCAGTACAATTCAAGGAAAAAATACGAATTTTTAATAAAATAGTTTAATCTTCTATGTTGAAAATTCATCTATTTGTTGAGGATTAAACTATTTTATTTTATACCCAAGTAGACGATTTTGAACAAAAGAGTTGAGGTTTTAAGCCGTAAAAGTTGAATTTTCAACAAAAAAGTTATTTTCATTAAAGAAAAATGAATTTTAAATAAAAAAGATAAGTTTCCAACCAAAAATGCAATTGTTTAATTTTCAGTTGGAAAATTAATCTTCAAGAACAAAAAAAAAAACAAGTTTTCAACTAGTTGAGTTCAACCAAAACAGACGAACTTTCAACAAAATAGTTGATTCCTTAAACAAATAGATGAATTTTCAACAAAATACATTAATCTTTAACAAAATTGTTGAATTCTGGATAAAAAAAGACGAATTATCTACAAAGCAGTTTAATTTTCAGTCCAAAAATATGATTTTTCAAGGAAAGGTGATTTTCTACGAAATGGTTCAATATTCAAAAAATAAAGTTTAAGTTTCAACCAAGCAATTGATTTTTCCTCCAAAAATATGAATTTAAAAAAATAATTAATTTTCAACCAAATAATTTAATTTTCTACCAAATGGTTGAATTTTCAAGCCAAAAAGACGAATTTTCTACAAAACAGTTGAATTTTTAAGGAAAAAGTTAATTTACAACCAAATAGATGAGTTTTCAACAAAAAAGATTTATTATCTATCTAGAAAGACGAATTCTCAATCTAAAATATGAATTTTCAAAAAAAAAGTTAATTTTTGAGCAAATAGCTGATTTTCCTACCAAAGCACGAATTTTCAAAAAAAAAAAAAAAAAAAAAAACATAAACTTTCAAACGAATAGTTGAATTTTGAACTTAACAACATAGGTTTTCAACCAAAAATGGAACAGAGAATTTGCAGTTTAAAAAATTACTTTCAAACAAAAGAAAACGAATTCTAAGCCAGTTTCATTCAACGAAAAAAGACGAATTTTTAACAAAATAGTTCAATGCTTAACCACATAGATGAATTTCCAACAAAGAAGATTAATTTTTTAGCCAAAAACACCAATTTTCAACATACGAGTTAAGTTTTAAAACCGACAAAGATGAATTTTCATCAAGAAAGTTAATTTTCAAATCAAGAAAAATCAATTATCAACAAAAAAAGATAAGTTTTCAAGGCAATTGTTCAATTTTCAGTTTAAAAATTAATTTTCAACAACAAGAAAGAAACGAATTTTCAACCAGTTCAATTCAACCAAAAAAGACGTATTTTTAACAAAATAGTTGAATCTTCAACCAAATAGATGACAATCTCATCAGTGGGACAATATTGATAAATTACTGCCACTTTTCAGACCCTTACCGAAAATCCTTTGAAAAAAATATTTATGAATTTTCAAATTGTCTAAAAAACAAATTACGAATTCGCATATTCATCATTTGACCAGGAACACAGCTCTTCCGATCTTGTTAGATTGCATAGCGGTAGCTGGAAATCACGACACTAATTCCAAATGAATTAGCTGCTGTACCAATGCGTTAGAAATTAGATTCTAATCTGGGGATGAATACGCACAACATAAAATAGGATCTCGAGTCCCCTCTACGAGTTATGGCTCTCACTCGGATAAATTTCGCAAAGGAACACCAATGAGGTGACTCTCAATAAATTAAGCGAGTGGTATTACCTAGTTAGAACTTGGATAAGATCTTTCAGACGAATAGATATTAGGTACCGTACACAGAAGCTCACGTATGGTTAATTCTTCACATACAGGGCACTTTTGAAATAAGGATTTTTTTTTCAAAATTGTATTTGTGTTTCAAGTTAGATTTAAAAGTACAAAAAAAGAGCTTGTAAAAGTATTCAAGCTACAAACTTATTAGTAGCATTCCTGGAGCATTTTGACATCTTAAATTTTCCTTATTCCTCTAGTTAAGGCTTATTATTTATTAAAATAAGGTTATTCAATAAAATGTTCATCATTGAGAAAGAAGATGACGCACAATAATTACCTAGAACAAAAAAAAAAAATTTCGAATAAAATTAATATCAAAACGTTAAAATATTATATTATATTTGCTGATTTTTGTATCTCCGTACATAATGTAGAAATTTTTGTCTAAAAACCTCACTTTTCATTATCTTTTTGGCAAAAATTTCCTGCGAGGATAATGGGTTATTGTTTGGGTTTTCCGAGGAGAAGCCAAAAGTAAGGTTACGTCAAAGGATGTTACATACGTCAATAGAGAACAACATAAAAAGTCTTCCTAAAGTTCTAAAATAGAAGAGACTCCAAAATCCTATGGACACTAATTAAAATACGCAACGTTTTCTTGCACTTTTTCCAAATTTGCGATGAAAGTTCCTAATTGTTTTTTCTTGAAACTTAGCGAATTAATAATAACACGTTTTTTCTTCAATTTGACACCAACATCGAATGCTAAAGACTACTTCTAGTAGTCGAATTATTACAGCCGTTTATGCATTGACGTAACCATAAAACGATTTTCGTGGATGCTCATATTTCAGTACATACTGTTGTATATATTATACTCAAATTAGAATATTAGTGATGACAACTGTACCTTTTGCGATAAGTTCTAAGACCATTAAGCATACTTTTTAAAATACCATAGTCCATTATATATTTCCTGTTGGGCTGTAAACTATGCCTTGGTCATGTGTGAACATGATACAAAGACATTTTTTGAGCACTCAATGTTATTTTATTGCGATTTGCGATAATGAAATTAATTTTTAATATAGATTATGTTGTGAAACACTAAAAGGAATATTTGTTTCGATTTTTCTCACAATACAATCAATAGTTTTGATCATTTATTCCTTGGACACGAAAATGTCTTGTCTGTAGAGAATTACCTATATAAGTCTGCTAGTCTCTCTATGTTAAACGCTCTTTGCAGTAGCTTTAATTGACTTTACAACTCCAGTGTACCATCGAGACCATTCTTAATTAGTAGGTTCATACTCTAGGAGACAGAACTGCTCTTACGTTCTGACACAGTATAATTTTCCTATCATTTCGAAACAGAAATGAGAATTATGATGCACCGCTGTGGAATCGCAGGTGAAAAGGAAATCAATTTTTCACGATTTCACTCCGCATTTGTAGAAAGTGGAAATGTTCTTTTTCTCTCTCTCATATACATATCATGCTCAGTAATTATCAGTGATGAATAAGTTGCTTTTCAAAAGGAACCAGTTATCGTTACCGTTACATCACGAAAAAAAGTAACTATTATTATCGTTACCGATTCAAAATGTAACTTTTACTTAGTTATTTATGCAAAAAAAAGTAACCATCATTACTTTTTTAGTTCCTTCTTGTATTTTAGAAATATATCCAAATTTAATTTTTGCATAACTTTATTATTATCTGCCGAGTGACAGCTGTTACACTTTTTATTGAAAGTCGTAGGTTAGTCATGATCGACATAATATTTCTAAAACATTACAAGATTTTAACCATAATTGAATAATTAAATACTCAGTAAGAAAAGTAATTCTCAACAGAAAAAAAACAAATTTTCGACAAAATAGTTAAATTTTCAACCAAAAAAATGAATTTTCAACTAAAATTATGAATCAACAAATACAAAAATGAATTTTCAACAAAGGAGTTTTACTTTCAACCAAGTCGTTAAACTTACAAATAAAACAGTTGAATTTTCAACCTGATAGTGAAATTTTCATCTAAGAAGATAAATTTTCAAACCAAACAGTTAAATTTTCTTCCAAAAAAGATCAATTTTCAACCAAAAACGGAATAGTTAAATCATCAGTTAAAAAAATAAAGTTTAACTCAAAAAGATGAGTTTTCGACGAAATAGTTTAACTTTCAACCAAAGAGATGAATTTTTAACCAAGGAGATTAATTTTCTACCAAAAAAGAAGAATCTTCAACAAAGTACATGAATTTTCAACTAAAAAAGAGAAATTTTCTACAAAAAGTAGAATAGTTGAATTTTCAGTTTAAAAATTAATGTTTAATCAAAAAAAAATTTTTACAAAATAATTAAATTTTCAGTGAGAGAGATGAATTTTCAAGTAAAATAATGAATAATCAAAAAAAGATGAATTTTCAACTAAAACAGACAAATTTTCAACGAAAAATATTAATGAAAAAAAATTAATAAATACTATGGCATATACACATACTATAATACTTACACATATATATGGATCAGTATGTATTACAGCAAGTGTATATATTATATGTTTATATGTATAATATGTAAAAGCATAATGTTATAGCATGTTTATGTGTATATAAATATATATATATATATATGTAGTATGTGTATTGTGTATACATTGTATGTGTGCATGTGTAGTGTGTAATAGTCTGATGTTATTTGTCTAGTGAACACCCGGTGTTCATAAGTCACATATTTAATGCGTTGAGCAAAAAAAAAAAAATAATCCTTTGGCACTTTTTTAAAAGTAGGAAATGACCTTAAGAACGACGTACAAAGGGACGTACCAAAGGACGTACAAAAGTACGTAGTTTTGTATCCCAATTTTGGACGTCCTTTGGTATGTCTTTTTGTACGTCCTTTCGTACGTACACTTTTTCAAGTGGAAACTGATGAATCTTCATCTGGAATCTTCTATTTTTTAAAGTTTAAGTTAAAAAGAATTATTTTCAACCCAAAAAAATGAATATTCAACTCTGATATTAGCTTTTTTTTCTTTTTTCAAAGTGTTTCTATAGACTTTTGAAAATTTTGAATTCGAGGTTGGGAAAAGAAATGCCATTTTCCTATATTGGGCTATAAATTTCTATGGCTATCTGCGGTTACAATTAGAATAGTTAAAATGAAAAATTAGTTGCAAAGCAACAAAATTTATTGATTGTCGTAGAAAAGACTCGTGAACCAGATTCGAGAGTGACCAAACAAGTAACGATTTTTATAGTTACTGTTACTGGAAAAGATGTTTCTAGTTACCAATTCGTTACTTATTTACAAAAGTAACTTCGTTATCACTATCGTTATCAAAAATGTAACTAGTTGCAGGAACTAGTCAAAGAGAACTAGTTACATCCCATTACTGGTAATTACAAATCACTCCCTTTTTACTAAACTTTTTTTTCTTCAATTTAGTTTATTTTTATTAGATAATGCATATGCTCATTAAATGAAGCTTCTTTAATCCATCGATGATAAGGTACATTTTTTTGAAGATTAAGAAGTGAAGAGAGACCTTCGAATTGAGTGATGTTTGATTTCAATGGGGCATTTGTTGAATCCGTTATTTTCAAAATCAAACCTCGGGAGTAGGATCAACAGTCGATAATTTATCCAAAGAAATATAAGACGTCAGATCGGCATTCGTAAGCACAAACTCCACCACTGAAATAGGACACCGACAACAACACCAACCTCAGATATTACGGAGATTAAACGATCCAGCATTAAAACTTTCGACTACAGAACCCCCACTTAATATAAACTTGAAGATGCTTTTCAAGTCGCACGAAATGCAATTTACAATAAAAATAAAATTAATGAAGAAGTATTATGGAATATAAAATATGGATAGCAAAAAGGATTATGTGAGCAAAAAGAAATTTAAACATTTTTATAGCGTTGCATCCCTTTTTGCCAACATGCGAGACCAGGAGTTAATTGTGTGCATCGCCGTGATATACGTAAAACGGTACAATAAATTACACAGTAGATACGGACGATACTGGCCAGTCATGTATTTAACATAGCAGAACTTCTCAGCGAATATCCCGTGCAGAAATTTCGAAATGGTTCTAGTGGGGCTCTGACATCTTTTCCCTATTTCTTCTAATCGGGTTCGCCCTTCCACAACTCAACTAAAAATAAGGGCCCCTGCGGGGCTCCTATGGGGGTATTTGTTCACTTAAACTAGATTAGATTGCAATATTATTGAAAACTGTTTAATAATATGTAAGTCCGATCTAGTATTAGTAAATCTAGTATAAGTAGGTCTGCAAACAATTCCAAATAGTATGAATGCCCTGTAAATCATACATGGAATTTCCACATCACGTCCGAATCTTTAACCTTCGAGCATTATTTAAAACAACCACATTTTTTTACATTTGCGCACTTAAATCACGTAAAACTTCAAACTAAGGTTTAGAAATTTGCTTTTGCACTATATTTCCTACAGAGCACTGACGATTAGAGGTTAGGTTTCACAACTTACTACACAATTTCACTACTATTTTTCAGCGTTCGAAAATTTGATGTCTTCACTTCTACAAACTCGTGATATATTTTTATATTCGCTATATGCATCCACACTCATAACTTTAATAAATAATTAGTCAAATGCAGGGGCGGCGGAACAGTTTCGCCCCATGTATGAAGTTCAGATGACCGGGGGGAGGAGGGGAGGGGGTAGAAAAATACATTTTTCGAAAATTGACGTATTTTATTTACAATATTGCAAAAACTGCACTTCGTTTCGTGTTTCGCGAAATGAAATCGTTCATTAACAATTCTAAACTAATGTCGTCGACAAAACGTGATATATATTCGAAACTGCAGTATTGTTTAATCTGACCGACTCCCATGTATCATGTATGAAATTCCATACATGGAATTTTTCCATATGTGGAGAGCTCCACACATTCCATATATGTTTCGCCGCTCCTGGTCAAATGTTAAAGATTTGTATCTTTCACGGTCAAGTGACCATGTGGCAGGCTGGCAGCAAACTTCTATCATGGCGTCAGTCTATGTGCGTCGCCAGTGGCGCGTAGCATTCAGGCGGCAATTCAAAATACGAGTGTAGTTAAATTTTCAAATACTTGATGTTCTGGGAATAAGGAAATCTCAAATTTATTACTAAACCTAGTATATTTTCGCAAACAAATTCTTAAGCATAAAGTTTGAAAAATCACATTTTTATTCAAACATTTTTCATTATTTTCTTAAATTTGAACATTCAACAAACATCACAAGGTTAATTTTTAGAAACATTTTAATTCAGTGAAAGCTGCTGTGAAGTGAAGAAATTAATTTTTACTATTTTCTGGGGCTTTGTTAGAACTAACGAGATTACAAACAGAAGGGAACGGGGTTTTCGATATTAATATTTAATAGAAAAAAATAAGTGAGAATAAAAAGCTTTAATTAATTTGTCTCCGTTTACTACATAACTTTTAAAAACTTCTGGTACCTCGCGGAAAATTATTTCAAAAAAATAAATTTGTCATTCATCTACAAACGAAAAATTGTAGCTTGATGTTACTGAAGTCTCAAATATTTTAAGGATTCAACAAATAAATGTAACAAATTCGTTGATTGTTCTCTTAATGTATCGGAAATTTAAATATTCATTTAGTTTTTTTCGATTTGGATTTTCCTTGCCTATGCAAAGTAAGAAATTGTTCACTTAGAATCTGATAGGGCCCCCACCAGTACCGTTCGATAATAACTTAAGAATTTTCAAAATCACTTTCATATTTTAGACTTCACTGCCTTTCCCTATTCCCCTCTTTTCCCATATTTTTCAAAAGTTCTTTTTCCCCTTTTTTAAAGAAACTTCCCTTTTTTCTCGTTTTTTCGCCCAAATGCGAACTGAATTAATAGAACTTAATAAGAGAATTTAACTATTTGTGGTGAAAAGGTAGTTCTTTTGGTTGAAAATTAAATTTTTTTGTTGATAATTCGTTTTATTTTCGGTTGGAAATTATTCTTTGAAATCGAAAACTCAACTATTCAATTTTTAGTTAAAAATTTATCTTTTTTTTTTCAAACTTCTTCCCCTCAGTTGAAAATTTAACTATTTTCTTGAACATTCGTTTCTGGTTAAAAATTCATCTTTTTGGTTGAAAATTCATGTATTTTGTTCAAAGATCATCTTTTCTGGTAGAATTCAACTATTTTTCACTTCAAATCTTGTTTGATTGAAGTATCAATTATTACATGATTCGTTAGGAATTTATCTTTTTTGGTTGAAAAAATAACTACTTGGTTTCAAGTTAAACTACTTTGTATAAAAATGATTTTTTTTAGTTGAGGATTCGTCATTTTAGTTGAAAAAACAACTATTTGTTTGTAGAATATTCATCCGTTTGGGTTTAAAATTCAACAATTTGGTAGAAAATGAAACTATTTGGTTGAAAATTAACTTATTTCTTGAAAATTCATATTTTTGATTGAAAATTCAAGTATTTGCCTAAAAATTCAAATATTTTGTTAAAAATTAAACTATTTATTAAAAAATTTGAATGCTTTGTAGAGATTCAATTTTTTGGTTCAAAATAATATTTTTTGATTGAAAATTCAACTGTTTAGTAGATAATTCGTCTTGGCTTCGAAATTGAACAATTTTGTTGAAAATTTATATATTTTGTTGAAAATTCGTCTTTTTTAGTAGAACATTCATCTTCTTGGTAGAAAATTCATTTTTCTGGTTGAAAAGTTTACTATGTTGTTCAAAATTCATCTTTCTGACTTGAAAATTCAACTACTTAGTTGAATGTTGAGCTACTCTGTTAAAAAATTATTTTTTTCATTTATTTCTTTGCTTGAAAATTTAATTATTTTGAGGAAAATTCGTTGTTTATTTCGTTAAAAATTAATTTTTTTTACCTAAAAATTTAATTATTATATTTTTGGTTGAAAACTTATTTAGAAGTTGAGAATTTAATTATTTAGTGAAAAATTCATGTGTTTTGTTGAAAATTCGTCTTTTTGGCTTGAAAATTAAACAGTTTGTTATAAAATTAAACTACCTGGACGAAAGTGATCATTTTTGTTGAAAATTGAACAATTTATTCAATGATTAAACTATTTAGTGAAAAATTGAACTATTCATTTGAAAATTCAAGTAATCGGTAGAAAATCAACTTTTTTGTTGAAAAAGAATATTTTTTGGTTGGAAGTTCAACTGTTTTGTAGATAATTCGTCTTTTAAGCTAAAAATTTGAACAATTTCGTTGAAAACTTGTTGTGAATTTGGTTAAATATTAATTTTTCGTTTAAAAATTTAACTATTATATTTTTGGTTGAAAATTTATCATTTATAAGTTCGAAATTCAACTATTTGGTACAAAATTCATGTGTTTTTTGAAAATTCGTCGTTTTCAGTAGAAAATTATTCTTTTTCGTTGAAAATTCATCTGTTTGGTTGAGGATTCCACTATTTGATCAAAATTCATCTTTTCCGGTTTAAAAGTCAACTTTAAAAGTCAATTTGTGAAAGTCATTTTTTCTGGTCGAAAATCCAACTTTTTATTAAAAATTCGACCATTCGGTTGAAAATGCATCTCTTACGATAGAATATTCATCTTTCTTGGTAGCAAATTCATCTTTCTTGGTTGCAAATCAACTATTTTGTTGAAAATTCAACTGTCTTTAAAAATCTTCGTCTTTTTGGCTTGAAAATATAACTATTTGGTTAAAAGTTCAACTATTTTGATGAAAATTTGTCTATTTTGCTTGTAACTTCAACTATTTGGTTGTAAATATGCAACTGTTTCTTTAAAAATATTCTGATGTTTTAATAGTTTTAATTTTCCTTGATTCATTACCAGAGGCATATTGGTAACTAAACTCAGTAGAAACGTGAAAAAATGTGAATCTGTTTGAATTTATTTTTCTAGAAAAATATCTATTTAATTCTGTCAGGGACACATTTTTCCTCGATAGGTGGACCATAATGGGTTTGAACTCATGTTTTGCGGTTTAAAATTGAAGGCCGATTTTTTAGATCTTACGGATCCGCATATAGAAAGCAGTAAAGTTGTTGTAATTTTCTGTAAAAACTAGAGATCTCTTTCTTTATGGTGTCATTTTTTGCGTGCCCTGTTTTTGAATAGGATAACTTCACCCTGTTATTCTCAATGTAAAATGAATGACTCTGGGATCCCACCAGTGGTCTCACTTTAGTACTACTCGAGACTTTTTTTCTGAGTCTCATTTTAATACCTGAAATCAGCCCAGAAGTAATTCCTCGTTTTTACAGTGTTATTGGAAATAAATGCGTAAAAGAGTGTCGCAAATATGGTAAATCTATCCAGAATATCATATTAAATTATGGCCTGTAATGGGAGACTTATGTACGCATGTACTCTAATGACCGTATAGGCAACCGTCAAAGAGTGATTCTGGGTCAGATGTGTGAATGAGCCATTCACTTTGCATTGATATCAAAACAAGAACATATTTATACACAAATGTATAATCTCTTTTTGGAAATAAGAATAAAAGATATTTTTCAGCAATGACTATGAACAATGAAACATTCATGTATGTTAGAAACCGTTATTGCTTAATTAGCGAATTCTTTAAGTATCCTGAAAAAAAAAATTGCAACATTCATCCGTATCTACGATCATTTATAATCGATCGCTTTCTTAACTCACGTATTGTGTTGCGACTCAAGTTCCTTTCACTTGTCTATGGGTCTAAAAGCCATTTGTCAACGAGAATAAAAAATATTACTTCCCTCTAAAAATAGATACTGCCTCCGGAAATCGATTGCAAAAAAAAATAAATAAAAAATACAGAAAATTGGATAAATTCATTTTAATGAACAAAACAGACAAATAGCATAGCAACCTCTTTCTGAAAGTCAAATTGAATAATGGTAATGAAAATTTGGTTCCCTGAGATGTTAAAGTTGATTTGGGTTCAAAATGAACGTTTCGGGTTCAGAAACCGAATCTCGGAATTTTTTAAAACATTCTGGAATGTTATGGATTATTTCCGAACTCTGAAATCTTCTGGAGGTTTTTAGATGAATAAAGAACATTAGAAATCGTACGTAAGCTTTTCTTACCATGTACTAGTCTAAAATTCTGCTTACCCTTTTCAATCCTTAATCCACCACCTATCCACAATAATTACTTTTCTTTCATTTAGCATATCTAAATTCACAATTACTTTTTCAATCCCTACATCTGCGAATCTTTTCATCTGAATTTATCCTTCGTATATCCACGTGAATCATTTCTGATCTATTTTCAATCCCAGTAAACCCTATCATTTTGAACAATGTGATTCTTATTATAGAAATAACAACTGAGGGATGAAGCTGAGTCCTTATCGTCACTTCTATGCAACCTCTAAATAATAGATGTTTTATTTCCTGAATGATTAGGGTATATTTTTTTAATTAATCAATTACACTGCCCCGATTTTGTATGAGGGAATGCCAATAAGTAATATTGTGCAAGGGATTTCACTACCGATTCACTTACTATCGGCGAGAAAATTCGAGTCCTCTGCCTTTGACGTTCAAAAAGTAAGTGAAGAAAAAATGGTAGCTCA
>JAUMHM010000078.1:37131998-37157937 GCA_032362435.1 Melikaiella ostensackeni | reverse complement strand
CAACATTGTTCCCGGTCATTTCAATTTCCAAATTTAAGGCTTCAAAACTGAACACTTCAACTGAAAAATTTCCAAATTCACGAGCTCAGTGCGGAACAATATACTTTAAATTTGAAGCATTTTGGAATTGAAAATAAAAAATTCGACTTTTAACAATTTCAAATTTTAATGTTTACACTGAGAAAAATGGATTATACCTGGTAATAAAAAGTATGTTACCGGATATAATCTTGGACTATTAACTATGGGACAGCGATCTAGATCATTAAAATTACGATCTCTAGATTTAAAAAAATATATATTACTGGGTGATATCTTGGATTATAAAATTTGATAATCCAAGATATTGAAATCTATAATTCAAGATTTAAAGTCTTATATTCATGTTTTAATCCGGATTCATTAGATAACCTCCTCAAAAATGTATAATAATTTGTGCAAACGTATTGATGAAACAAATTAGTTACCTATATAAAATTTTGATAGACGAATCTATAAATAGAAAAGGAAAAAAACTCCAATTTTTTAAACATAATAAGTACGAAAGTGGCTATCACAATGTTACAAAAACGAAAGTGAAGAAGGTTAAGTTTCTATGTATACTTACAGAAGTGGCAGTGACGTGTAATGAAAAGAAATACAAACTTACTTATTTTTTTAATTCCAAATTTGGTGCGATTTAGCTCTAATAATCACTTTTCCACATATTACTTTCTACGATGCAAGTGGATGCAAAGTATGACACAATATGACATGCGCCACGACCATCTGAAACTCAGCAGAAGTCTGAAGGTTTTAAAATCTAAGATGTTACAATTTAATTTCTAAAGATAATAAGAATTTAACATCTAGAGATTATATTTCGTAAAATCTTCATATATTAGAAAATGATTATAGATTATACATGGTAATATACTTTTATTTACAGGGTATTATTCTCAAGTTCTAATATTCAGTTCGTATAATTCATTTTTATCAGTGGAGTATTGTAAAGTTTTAAATTGTAAGCCTTTGAAGTTGAAAAGTTGTAATGTAAAGATCTTCAAAATTGAAAAGTATTGCATGATAGATCATTGTAAATTGTACCATTTCAAAGAAGAGGTCTTCAAAATTATATAAATTAGAATTTAAAGACCCAAAAATTGTAAAAAATTTTGAATGTGTTTAGTTCCAAAGTAGAAGCTATCAGAATTGAAGAATTCAATTTCAAGGCCTTCAAACAGAAAAATTTGGAGTTCGACATTATTAAATCAAGATGTTCAAAATTAAGACGTTCAAAATGGAGCAATTTTACATTTAGGGCAATAAAAATTAAATTGAAAGTTTATCATATTCAAAAAGATACGCACTGAAAAGCGTATACAACTATTGAAACTTTCAATTGAAAAATCGTACAAGATTGAACGTTTGAATATTTAGAAATAGGACACACACTTGAAAATTGTCAATCTACAATTATTTAATTTTTGGTGGTTTTCAAGTTAATTGTTGAACTATTAAAGCTTTTAATTCAAAATTGTACAATTTTGAACAATTAAAATTTTTAATGTTGTGAATTTATGATCGTTCAAGTACTAGAAGAATTTTTATAAAACTAATTTTAAAGAATTTTAATTTCAGCTGAATAATCTGCCATTTGCCAATATTGTTTTAAAGTGTCCAATTTATAAATCATCAAACTAAAGTTAATTATTTTGTATCGTCTTCAATTTAAAATTATTTATAACTATCGAGTATTAGATTTGGAAATTGAACAATTCAAAGTTGTTGAATTTTGAGTGCTCCTAATTTAAAATAGTCCGGTATTCAAATTTTATTCTGATATTATTCCATTTTGATCGTTCTGAAACAATAATTATACAAACTTGTATTGAAAAGGTTTCATTTCAAATTCTGTGACTCTGAACGATTTGAATTTACAATTGAACAATTTTTAATTTTTCAGTCTTAAATTTCACACTTTTGTATCAAAATTGTTTAGTTCAAAATTTTCAAATTTCTAATAAATTATTTAGAATTGGAATTTTTTTTAATCAGTCCGAGAAGATGTCGACAAACGATCTCAAGTAAAGGTTTCGTAGACGTAGGCTTAAATTTAAAAATTGTAATTTTTCATATTTTTATTACTATTAAATCAATTATATCTAAAGAGGAAAAAGATAATATAGCAAATGTTGTTTGTTATCTCATTCCTACATGCCGAGAGTTTCACTTTAAGCCATCCCCGAAGACGCAGTAAAAGAAAAGATTCCAGCAGTCTAAATAACCAAATTTTTCTTACTTTTCTCATTTTTCATATTTGCCATTTGAATGAGAAGCAGATTTTTTCAAGTTTCCCAACATTTTTCTACCCTCCACACTGGTGTTGGGGGAGGGGTGGGGGCATATAAAATCTCAGTGTCGTAGCTTGAATATTTTTTTTTTAGACGAGATAAGAAACAAACCAAATTTTCCTCATTTCTCTTATTTTTTATATTTTACAACCACTTATATATACCATATATAAAAAAAATTCTAACGTAAACAAAATTATTTTTATCCCCTCAATTTCCCTATATCTTCCACTTTCTCCCCAAATGATTGTTTGCTTAAAATTTCAAATGTAAAGAGGAAGCATTTTTTTCCCAAAGTTCTCAGTATTTTTCTATGCTGTACAGTGATCACTTTATGGGGTGAATACAAAACCTCAGAAGGCTGGCACGAGATTTAAGGGTATTCTACGAAAATATAAGAATTGTGAAATATTAGGGCCTTTAATTATAAATTTTGCGGAATCTTAAAGGGTTCAATTTTAAATATTTGAAAATTGAAATTTAAGATATTTAATTCTTGAAACTTGAAATTGCTCAACTATTAAGTTGGTATAAACTATTGGAATCATATTGTATACAGATATAAAGGATAATAATAAGAATTATAAGTACAGTAAATTACAGTACTATTAAGGTTTTCATTTTCAATTTTGAACTACCCAATTTTCAACATTTGAATTTAAAATTATTCAATTCGCAAGAAACTGAATGATGAAAATTTCAAATAATAAAGATTTTCCTCGAGATTTCCATTCAAAATAAGGCAGAGTTCAGAAAAGTTCACGCAAATTGTTAAATACAATTTTGAAAAATTTGAATTAGAAAACTAAATAATTTTGTATATTTTCGTTTAAAATGAGCATTCAATTTCAAATGATGTCAATTCAAACCATATTTTGAAACCGAAACTAAAACCGATTTAAATAATAACTGAAATTAAAAAGTGACTCATTGCCAGGCTGTGAATATAAGCATTCAAGCATTGTAAATTTAAAACTATAGAAGTGCTGGAAATTGTACAATTTACACTTGGAACCGTAGCCATTAAAGAAATATTATTTTATATATCAGGTGTCTTAAAGTGATTGGATAGGGTTTTCTAACTAAAACTAATGATCCAAAAAATTCCCAGTATTTCCCGCTTTTCCTGGTATTCCCGTCCAATGGTCTCTCTTAAAATATTTTACATAAAGAAGTGACGCAATTATTATTTTTAGAGAGATTCTATTCTGAAAGATTTCACCGGTGTTTGCCTGATTAGAATAATAAAGAAGCAAATCCCCGTCGAGTTACTCATTTTTCACGATGTTCTGAATAGTAATAAGAGGGGATCATGGAATTTACCATGTCCACATGTCAGACTGGTGTCTCTCTTGTATATCTACATATTCCAAATGTATCCCTAGAATATTCTCAATATATTCTCAATATATTCTAAAATATCAGAGACTAATATATTCTCCCTTGTCAGTTTTGCATGTCTCGAGTCATTGAAATTCGCAGTGTGCTCTACCTCGAAGAGGGACAATGGGTAGGCAAGTACATATATGCATGCACATACACATACATACATGTGTGCATGCGCATCCAAAGGCAGCTAGAGTGCATAAACCTACATTCAACAAGAAGGAAAGTCTCTACAAGAAGTATTTGTTGTATCTCACAGAAAGTGTAAGTTTTTGTCAAAAAAACTCAGGTAGAAATAGCAGTAGCCCCAGTATTGATAAGACCCCTGATAAATATCTTCTATGCTGGCCTGGTACCAAACCTGTGTGAACAGTACGCCAGTATCCTTCATTGTAGTAGGTTCAGTACTGACTTGGCCACACTACAGGCTTGGTACCAGTTCTTGACCAGCAGTGTCCCAGCAATGTGCCATTATAGTTATCATTAGGGGTTTTGCGACTACTGGCACAGTACCTGGGAAGGTAAAAATAATTTTTGCTTAATATTCTCTTCAATCTGAGTATTGATAGAAAGGTTTCTTCAAGATCTCTAGGAGCAAAGTAAGGGTACGTTAACGACATTTTGTTTTGTAAACATCTTAGACCTCTATATGGCGAGTAAAGCCCTATGTCAATGCCTTTGGTCCCATAAATGTGAAACGCGACTGTTTATAGACATAAGTATGGTATGGGTAGAGAGGCAAGAGTATCATCACAAACATTATTGGGGAGAGTGCAGATTCAAACTTCTGCCTTCATTACGTGAGCGACGACGGAAAATTAGAATTTGGGAAACATCGAACTATTATTTTTCTTTATATCTCATTATCACTAACCTCGTAATATCTTACAAGTGTAGTTGATCTTCAATTTATAAAATGATGTTCAGTGCGCTAGTTGGCTACAGCTTAATACGTGAACATCTTGCACTATAAATGAATTTACACCGTACGCTAGCTGCAGGCTTAAACTGTTTTTGTGGGGATAATCGTAGCTGAAGCCTAAACTATGGAGCATGAGAGGGGGTAGAGACGAAAGCATCCGGCCTCTCTCCCTCTCATGCAACAAAGTTAGGCCTCAGCTACGCTTATCCCCACTTGAGCAGTTTAAGCTTGTGTCTAACGTACGGTATAAGTACATTCTATGATATGGTGGGTAAAGCCTCTGTCAGAGCGTTAAATGCTTTAGTTCACATAAAACTTTAGTTCAAGTCAACGCTCACCGAAGATGTTTACATATAAATCCGTTTAGGACCCATATACTGATTTTTGTTCGTTAAATTCGTAATTTTCAACACTTCTCTCGAAACTCCCATACGTCGTGTGTGTAAATTTCTTATATGTGTAATAGTTCCCGTCTATATGTTCACATACATAGTGACTCACGACAAACTTACATGGGAACGAGTTCCAAGCGTCACGTTTTCTCGACACGACACCTGACTGCACGGTCGTAAGGATAGGTCATCGATAATGTTAGAATCGCGGCACATCGGAATTAGAATCTCAGAAGTGACACTGTACTTCGTCGCGTAGGCTGATCGAGAATTTATGAGAGGCGGTATGAGGTGCCAAAGGATATTCTTTAACGGGACAATGTTGACGCAATTATATGGGAAGCCTTATTTATCAGAACACCGAGCGGTTATACTTGGATTGTAGCGAATCTGCATTCGTCTTTGCGCATAATAGTTGCCCACGTACTGTAGAATTGTGCCATTGTTTGGCCAAATTTTTCAACGTTATAATGACGTTGTCCCCAATCTTTAGAAAAAAGTCTCCTCATTGTGTATTCAAGCAATTTAACCAAAAGGAGAGGCTGTGGAAATTTTCATGCGAAAATTGCATGTGAAATTTTGATCAGCAGTGTGCCAGTAGTGTTGCTACTGGCCTATTACTGGCCAATAACTGGCGCAACACTCAAATACTATTGGTATGGCCTGAAATCAAGGATGTAGTTTAAATGCGCTAGTTGTTGGCCAGTAGTAAAACCAATAGTGTTCTGTATTGGCCTACTACTGGACAAAAACTGACGAAACACTAAAACGCCACTAGCATTTGTCTGGGATTAAGCAAGTAGTGTGACCAGTGATGGATGAGTTACTTTTTAAAAGGAATTAGTAATTGTTACCGTTAGATCACGAAAAAAGCAACTGCTTATCGTTATCGTTACCGATTCAAAATGTAACTTTTTCTTAATTACTCTTGCAAAAAAAGTAACAATCGTTACTTTTCGTTTTAGAAATATTATTTCTTTCCAAAAGTGTTTCTTTAGATTTACCTAGTAACGTCTCCCACTTCTTGAAGATTTGCAACATCCTAAGACCAACAGAAAATTTTTGAGAAGAAGTTGAGTTTTCAACAAAATACATGAAATCTCAGAAAATAGTTAAATTTCCAACGAAAAATGGAGTGGTTAAATTTTAAATAAAAAAATTAATTTTGAACAAAAAAACACGAATTATCAACCAGAGATTAATTTTCAATTAAAATAATGAAACTTTAACCAAAAAAATGAATTTTTAACAGAAGAGTTTAAATTTCAACTGAGTAAATGAATTTTAAAATCAAAAAGATGAATTCTCAACCAGGAAGATTATTTTTTTACCAAAAAAGACGAAATTCCAACAAAATACATGAATTTCCAACTAAAAAAGAGAAATTTTCAACTGACTGGTTGAATCATCAACTAAACAATATAAATTCTTAACCAAAAATGGAATAGTTAAATTTTCAGTGGAAAAAATTTATGTTCAACTAAATAAAAATTGTTTGACAAAAAAGTTAAGTTTTCAACCAAAGAGATGAACTTTTAGCTAAGCTGATAAATCTTCAACCAAAAAAATAAAATTTCAACAAAGCAGTCGCTAGAATGTTGGGTCATAGAACTAGGCCTACAAATGCAGTCTTTGTCCTTTGAAGGAAACGAGATTCACCATGGAAAATCAGGTTGGATATGGATGTCAGCAAAGTAAGGAGCAAATTGGGCCGATTAACTCAATACTAAAATTATCCACCCTCGGAACATCGAGACATTGGCATCAGCTGCATTGGATGAGTTTGAGACACCCAAGGACAGAGACTTGATGTTCTTACTGTTAGACTGCGTCCGTACAATAAGAGTAGTGCAAAAAGGCAGCAAAATCGAACCTTTCAGATAGATGGAAGAAGGTTCTATCGTGAATTAATTAGAGAGCAAAATATCCAGCAAGACACTGAAGTTCCTCAATTGGAAGACATGGCTGATTACTGGTCGGATGTTTGGGGAAAAACAAACAGAAAGACTTAGAAGCTGCGTTGTTCCAACTAGAGAAAGAAAACGCAAGCTATAACCCTGTAATTGAGTCTGCTAACATCACATACTCAGAACGTTTCATCGGTTTTAAAAAGGGCAAGTGACTGAAAAACCCCAGGTCCAAATATAATGCACAATTTCTGGTAGAAGTACCTCTCGGATGTGTATTCTGTGTTGGTAAAGTGTTTTCAAAGGATCATCGAACAACCAGATCTAATGCCAGGCTTTATGCTGAAAGTTACCACGTATGTGTTGCCTAAAAAACCAGACACTCAAAATCCATCTGAATTTTGACCAATAGCTTGTGTCCCAGCGATTTATAAGTACCTCACAGCTTTAATTTTAGATGAGGCTTACACTCATTGCGACGAGAATAACATCCTGTCAGAATAACAAAAAGGATGTTGCAAATACTCACGGGGCAGTAAGGATCTAATCACAATTGACGCTGTGGCCATGACGCAAGTCAGAAAACATCAAAGAAACTTACACATGGCTTATATTGACTACAAGCGAGCGTTCCCTTCGGTACCACATGACTATTTGCTTGGAGTTTAAAAAGCTTACAAGATCTGTCCATGTATCATCGACTTCTCACGTCGCGCGATGATGCTTTAGGGAACAAGAATCAAGTAATTCAATCATGGGCAACCAAGGATAACTAGATTAATTCGCATTGCGACGGGTATCTTTTAAGGAGACTTCCTTATTGCATTGTGGTTCTGTTCAGCGTTGAATCCATTAAGCAAAATACTAAATAGCATTTCTCATAGGTTCAGAGTACGCGCATTCAATCAGGGGAGAATTAAGGACCCCAGAATTATAGGACGAGAACGAGGATCACATCGAGGCAATGGTTGTGGGTTCTGCATTCAGCATACGAAAGTTAAAAAACCTAATGACTGCCTTCACTACAAGGCTCAGGTTGTTTCTGAAGAGTTCTTTCAATTCGGCCAATAAAATCAGAACCATTAACACCTATGCCATCCCTGTCCTCATGTACTCGTTTGGGATCATCAAATGGTCGAACACCGCCTTTGAAAGGATAAACAGAACCATCCGCGTTGAAATGACCGAGCACCGAATGCACCATAGTAATTCGGCAATTCAAAGAGTAGCTTTACCATGTTATAAAGGGGATAGAAGCGTTGTAGATGTCAAGCAACTGGTATATCACAAGTTATACAGTTGCGAGACAATTTTAACAGCAAGCGAGATGTTGCGCTTTATAACACCAACTGTGCAGCAGATCTCGACTACATGCCCTTCAACTTGTCCTGAGAGGAAGCCTTGGATACCAGGGCGGATACCATAGAGAAATTAGAAACGCAATGGAGACGAAAAGCTATCCACGGCGAGCAACCCAAAACGTTGAAACCAACATGAAGTGGACGAAGAGGCATCCAATATTTGACTCAAAAATGGCGTCCTGTTTCCGGATACGGAGGGATTCGTGATGGCGATTGAGGATAGGGTTGTCAGCACCAAGAACTATCGCAAGCATGTGTTACATCAAGACGTGGTTGACAGGTGTCGACTGTGTGGAGATACCAACGAATCCATCGAGCACGTTATTGATGGTTGTTGGATCATTATATCCGAGCCAATCGACCCGATATTGTAATGCGCGAGAAAAAAGGTGGAAAAGTCTATATCATCGACATTGATTGTCCACTTAACCGGAACTTGCAGGCAATCTATACAACCAAAATCCATAAGTATAGCGAGCTAAGGCATGAAGTAAAGATAATATGGAGGAATATGAAACATTCATCTATTCATCCTATTGTGATTTCGGCGACAGGCAATGTGCACAGAAGATGCACTGAACGTCTCGAACATCTGGGAATCAGTAGAGTACTGGCAGCAGCTAAAAAATCGGTTTTATTGAACATCAATCACATTGTAAGAAACTTCCTAGATCATCAGGAAGTGGGCGACTGAAACCCTGTAGCTCTAAAAAAGCATCCAGAGGCGATTAATGGCACCTTTAACGCTCTCGGCCGCTGCGTAAGGACAACAGCAGTAAAGGACAAACTCCAAACTACATCATACACCTAATTTTGTACCTACTACAACATCATCGCAAGAAATTTTAAACGTATTAAGTTCTTAACATCTTTAAATCATCAGGCACTTCACTTAGTGCGTGGCTGATGATGAGAAACTGGCTTCACCCGAGAAAAAGCTGAAAAAAAATTAAAGACAATTTGGCTAATTTAGGGAAGTGTCAAAAATAAAAAGAGATTGATCTGACCCACATTAATTGCAATAAAACTCTTAAGAAGGAGAGGTAATTTCGTGAAGGAAAAAACAACATTGTGTATTCTCAGCACTTTGCTACCTAATTGTTAATCGTGACAGCCACGTATCACATAAACAAGCTTGAGTCTGAAGAAGAGTCACGTGCGGCTCGTCTTGTTCGTGTACATATGCGACGCCGGAAAGAAGAGGAAAAATAGAGAAACAGATCCACGAGCAAAAGGCGGCAAAAGCGCGCACATATGTAAATGTAGGAAAGTCGTGCTCACGGCTCGAGGACTCTAAATTATGCGAAACGTCGAAAGTGACGAGATTAGTTTACGAAACGCGTACCGACGCGAAGAGCATACAGGTATAACATGCTCACCATTCCCTTTTACGATCGTATTTACGAGTCGTGGAAGTCGGTTTTTTATCCCTTTTTTTTGGAGATTTTGACCGTGAAAAACTTACTACCTCCTTGTGAAGTCGCCGCAGAGAAAGCGTTATTGAACTTTTCGAAAGTTTTTATTATTTTATTACCCACCATTCTTGTATCAGTTTATATCTTATCATTTTGAGAAAGGTGTCAAAGCTTACTCAATCTTCAGACGTGTATAAAAACAACAACACAAGTAACTGACACCTGATACCCTTTTTAGCACTTTCAGTCAACTTTTTTTCTAAGATTTTAATTAAAATTCCTTCAAAATTGGATTTTAAACCTCAACGCTCAAAATGGAATAATTTGCAACATTTTTCACTTTTGTTTTGAATTTGTTTTTCAAAACTCTCGGAAAATATTGATCTGAGATAAAAATTTGTGCATGAAAGTTGTAGATCTCATCCAAACACATATTTTTGGTTTTCACGATTTTTCCCCACAATTAATATTTCTCAAGGAAAATGATAAAAATGAATTTTCGGATTTTCCTTTAAAAAATGTATTCATTTTTCGAAAATATTAATTACTTTTAGATGTTGGACCTCAAAAAAGGAGGAGAAATGAGTCGACACATTTTCTGAAGGGTGAGAGAGATTTGGCCCACACCCCCTCCCTTCCACTCACACCAAATCCCTTTTCCAGGGGCCCCAAAAAAACTACAAGTCCTACTGTTGGGAATTTTAAAGTATTTAAGAATCATTTTAAAATCTAAAAATACATTTTTTCGTTTTTCTCAAAAAATGTTTATTTTTAAAAAAAGGGTTGGCACAAAAAATGTGTGCTGCGACGAGATTTACAACTTTTATGTGCAACATTTTTATCTTAGATCAATATTTTCCTAGATTTTTTCAAAAGTATAAAGTCAATATTCTTGGATGAACTTTTCGGAAGTTTATCCGAATCACGACAGTGTACAAATTGTAATAAAAATTATACTAATTTTTATCGAACCATTATTGTCCAGTTTCAAATTGTACGCATTCGAAGAATTCTAAAACTTAAAAATTGAATTGAATTCAGTCATGTTCGGTATTGAAAATTAAAAAATCTGACATTCACTCCGGTATTTCAGAAATTGGGTATTTAGCATCAAAAAAACTGTTAAATTTTGAGGAGTAAATTTGCAAACTGGAACGTTCTAAATGGAAAAATGGAAAAATTTATGAGTCTGGAGTAAAACACTAAGCTTTGAAAATTGCAAATTATAATCAACCAATTTCTTACTGCAATCTGTCGAAATGAAATAATACGAAATTTTAAGCATTCAAACTGAAAAATTTTCAGTAGATGTGTTAAAAATTGAACAATATCCAAATCCAACAATAATTTTATGTGTAGCAATCAAGTAAAAAATAAGATACAACAAATAAAAAAATACACTAATCCCAAAATTTTAATTATTTTTTATTTTCCAGATAAATAGAAGCTTACTGAAATTTAAAAAGTTTTAATTGAAAACATACAATTTCAAATTTGAACCTCAACTTTGAATAAAAAATATTCAAATCTTTTAGAATTTGACAATTCCGTATTGAAAACTTTTGAATCTCAAATTATAGCTTCAACTTTACCAAATTTAATCGTTGCAAAAGTTTTTTAAGTTTAGCACTTATTTCATATGTGTAAAATGGAACACCTTAAATTTTGTCCTTCAAGATTGAACTATTCGAAATAAATTGAAAAAGCCTGAAAATTGAAATATTTGAAATTTATAAAAGGTGTTAAACTGAAGCAGCCTAACACATACAATTAAAATTGTCCAGAAGAATTTGAAAAAAAAACACTGAAAACTCAGATTTAGAATTCAAGAGTAAAACAAAAAGTCACTCCCGAGATATGGAGGAGCTGGATTCAGCCATGGAAAGATTGATTAAAAAATTGACTTTTGGAAAAAAAGACCACCTCGAAGACAAAACTACTTATCTCCAACGATTGAATTTATTTTCCCTTGGTTTCTTTAGTTTTCAAACTCTAAATGTATGTAAAAATTCGTTTGGACGGAAATATTTAAGAATATAAATCAATTCATTTCTTAGAAATATAAAACTGTCTATGAATTGTTATTTTTTGGTAATTATGTAATGATTTTTTTTTTGACGAATTTGAAACCTTTTTAATTTTTTGTTTTCTTATCAAGCTTTGTACCAATAAAATGAGTTTTTCAAACTGAAATATCAAAGAATCAATGATTGCATTCTTGGAAATATAAAATTTTCCATTTGTTATTTTGGGTCATTAGTGAATTTTTCAAGAATTGAATGCCTTTTTGCATTTCTCTTTTAATTTTTATGCAATCAGGTTTTTTTGCATTTTTAATTATGGCAAGTTCTGGACAGAGATTGACCGACTTCTCGATTTGTACTTTTATATCAAGATTCTGTATCTACCCACTGCTTTAGAGAAGGAACCGAAAAGTGGGAAAGGTCAGTGTGTCGACGAGATGCGCATAATCGACATTGGCGGTATTTAGCATTTGATTGAATTCACAATTCGGAATAAATTTTCCAAGAAAACTGTACTTTACTATGCTATCAAATACTTTAACAAATAAATATTCAACATTATATTCATAATCCAATTTTAATAATAAACAGAATGAAGACTTTAGCAGTATTGAACATTGCAGAGCAGGGTGGCCTAAAGTATAAATTTTTTTTTTGGCTCTCTCACCCCTCTATTTTCTTTCAATTTAAGTAAAAATAATTGTTGTTCAAATTAGAAATCTTTCGCGATCAATGAGAATGCAATTAGAAAAATTCGAGATTGAAAAAATATGAATTCGAAATGGAACGGAATAGATAATTTAAATTTTTGGACTTTGCAAGATGTTAAATTCGAAACGTTATTAAAATTTCTGTTACTTTCAAATTTTGGAATTTTTCCTAATTAGAGGAATTTGAATAAAAAAGGTTGAAAAATACAATTGAAAAAAAGTAAAGGAACGCTGGTTCTTTCAAAATTTAGTTGCTGTTGTACTTTTTCCGTTTATTCCAAACCTCTGGAGTTTTCAAATTTTTAATGTTTTCAAAATTTTAGGAAGTGTTAAATTTCGAACAGTTCGAAATTCTCGATTTTGAATTAAAAATGCTTTCCCAATTCGTAATCTTTCGATTTGAAAGCGTTTTTAAAATTTTGGATTTGGAATTTAAAGCTTTTATATTCACTCCTACAATTTTGAAATTTGCGTTCTCTTAATATGATTTAGCCTTTCCAATTTACTGGGATTTTCAAGTTTTGTTTCTTTCCAAATTGCGGATATTTTCGAATTTTAAGCGTTTTTAAAATTTAAGTGCTTCGACATGTTTTATTCTTTAAAAATCATACAGCTGTCGAATTCCTTGAAGCTTCTAAATTTAAGCATTTTCGTATATTTTCCAAATTTGGGCACTCTTTTATTTAAAAATTTTGCTCTTTTTTATTTCTGATTGTTTAAAATGAGTACTAGAAGAAGTAGAACCTAGACATTATTCCAAATTGGCAAAGCCTTTAAATTAACAAAATTTTGTAATTCAGTCCACTCAAGTTCAAAATGCATGTGAATTATAACTTGCCTCATTTGAAAATAATGCAAGTTAATGAGTTTAAAATTTTGCGAAGAAATGTTTTGGACGTAGATCAATTTTTTCATTGAAGAATAATTAAGATATGGGCGTCCGTCAAATTGGAATCTAATTTATTTTCAAATTATTCAAATTACTTAGAAATTTCTGTGATTTAAAAACACTTCAAAATTAAATTATCGTGCTTGAAGAAAAGTTATCAGTTTGATCGGAATTAGTGCAAATATTCCAAATCATAGTTTAATTAGTTTCATTTATGTGATTGTTTTTCTTCAATGATATTTTTCTCATCCTCTAAAAGTCTCTAATTTTTCTACAATGTCCTAGGAAAACTTCGGAAATATTGTTCACATATTTCAGAGTTTTTAAAAAAAATAATTTAAAGACAATTTGAGTATTTTTAAGTAGGTTCGAGTGAGAAAAGAAATTGGTTATAACATTATAAACGAACTAATGAACAAAAGTAATTTTTTTATGATTCGCAATGACTTGCCAATTTAAATCCATAGCTTCTGTATCAAATATGACATATCTTAACGTGCATTCATAATAAGTTAAGAATATCTGGTGTTTACAAATTATTTAAACAATTTCTACAAACAAATGCACATTTTAATCATTTTTTTATGAATAGGCTTCATTTTCTAAAGAATTAACACGAAATGTCTTACTTAAGACTTCTTGCTGTCATATTATTCATAGTGACAAAAACTGTTGATTATATAAAAAATTTTTATAAATAAGTGCACATTTTAACCATTTTTTAAAGAATAGGCTTCATTTTTTTGGGGAATTAACACGAAGTGTTTTGCCAAAGACTCTTTGCTGCTATATTTTTCATAATGACAAAGACTGTCAATTATATTAACATTTTTTATAAATAAATGCACATTTTGACTACTTTTTGATGAATAGGCTTCATTGTTGTTTAAAGAATTGAAAGCTTCTATCAGTTTGAAATATATGTAAAAATGAAGCCTACTTATGAAAAAGTAGTCAAGATGTGCATTTACTTATAAAAATTGTTGATATAATTAACGGTTTTCGTTACTAGGAAAAATATGACAGCAAGGAGTCTTTGGCAAGACATTTATAGTTGATTCCGCAAAAAATGAAGCCTATTCATCAAAAAATAGTCAAAATGTGCATTTTTTAAATAAAAATTGTTTATATAATTAAGGGCTTTCGTCCCCATGAAAAATATGACAGCTGGGAGACTTTGCTAAGACATTTTGAGTTGATTCCGCACAAAAATCAAGCCTATTCAAGAAAAAATGGTCAGAATGTGCATTTATTCATAAACATTGTTCAAATAATTAACAGTTTTCAACGCTATAAAAAATATGACAGCAAGAATTCTTTGGCAAGACAATTCTAGTTGATTCTGCAAAAAAATGAAGCCTATTCATAACAAAATAGTCAAAATTTGCGTTTGCTTATAAAAATTGTTTAAATAATTGGTAAACAGCAGCTATTCTTAACTCATTGTAAGCGCACATTATTAAATGTCATATTTTATGCAAAAGCTATGGATTTAAAATAGCTAATCATTGCGAATGACAAAAACATGAATTTTGTTCATTGGTTTGTTTGTAATATTATAAACAATTTTTTTTCTTGCTCTCACCCACTGGATATTATTTTTATTCAAATACCACATTGATTTTGTATCTGTTTTAATGAATTTTAAAGTCAAAAGAACTGGTATCACTGAAAATTTTGACGAATAAAAGTTTAGGTTTTGTTGTTGAATAACAAATTTTGGTTTAGTCGAAGTGAAATATCTGCAATTACTCATTATGCCTAGGAGAATTATGGTAATTTATTTAAAAAAAACCCATTAAAATCCGTTGAGAATTGTACTATCGGTCGATTTTTGTCCAAAAATGGTGCTTTTTCCCATTGTGCGTTGGACCACAGGTTAAAGATTTTTGTTAAATTTATAAAAAATGCACAATTATTTTTACATCAAATACAATAAAATAGGAGGGGAGGGGGGGGGTTGAGACCACATCAAGAAAAATATTTAATTTTGTTGTGCTACCCTGTAATGTAAGAAGTTATTCCAAACTCTTCTTTTGCTTCTTATTAAAGTTACGAGTACTATCGGCAGACCTTGTTTTAGTTTTAATTTGTCCGTATAGCAGACTGTATTGCCACACCTCGATGGGTGATTCTACTAAAAGAGAACATTTTCACTTCTTTTTTTTTGAAAATTTTTTTTTAGATTTTTAAATCTTTTTTCCCTGAAATGAATTCATACGACTGTGCATTGTTTGAACAATTTTTAGATGAACAATTTGTTTAAAAATGCGAGTTGCGAAAAAACTAATAGCACCATTCGATTCTATGGGAAAAATTACATAGAGTCCATGTGTTAGACAATTATTTTCTCAACCCTGTTGGTTATGTAGTATGAATAAACAATTACATCGTACGACACCCACAAACGCATTCAATAATACTACAAAACAAAGACGGTCGACAAAAAAATTGTCTAACAAATGGACTGTATGTAATTTTTCAAGTAGAATCGAATGGTGCGATTAATTTTTTCGTAATTCACACTTATGAACAAATTGTTTACGCAACCGAAATTTTTTATTATTTATCATGAAAAATTATCTTTTGATGAAATGTTCTCATTCCAACATGAACTTTTCTACTATGTCAACTGGTCTGGCCATGGGACCTAATGAGTTGAAAAATTGTTCATAACATTATGAGTTGTTTATATGTTTTCAAATTATGACAATTTTCTGTTACTTATGTTATTTTAATAATGAATTACGCCGATTTTAAAAAAAAATAATTTTATTCTATAACAAACTGATAGACTGAAGAATTTATTCTAATAAATTGTTTATGACAATTAACTTGTACAATAAATCAATTACTTATGTCGCTTATGTATATCTACCTTAATCATAATCAATAGCGAGTTTGTTTAAGCAATTTTTTTTTAGATACAGAATCATATTCGTAAGATTTATAATTTTGTCACTATAGAGTAATGCCAAGATGTATGTTCATGAGGGCATTTTTTATCAACTTTTTTTATATGTAAGCCATTTATTTAACAAAAATATGCATATTTAAGTTATAAGGATGATCTCTTACTAGATCAAAGAAAAATATTTATCCATATTATATGGTTGAATAATACTGTAACTGCAAACAAAATGAAATCTCTGACTCGCAGCGAAGAAAGGCTTCGAAGATGACCGTAGGCTTCGGAGATGATTCTTATTGATGATGGTTTCTAATGTTATAAACAACGCAATTAAGTTGAACAATTTTCTTGTAACATCTTGCAATATACAAATACTTTTTATGGTGTATTATGGTCATAGTATTTAAAATTATTTTGTTGTTCTCTAGAAAACGTGTCTTCAGAGATGATTCGGAATTTTCACTCGCCACAAAACAATGATTTCAATTATGCATTACAAAAAGCTTTTTAACATATATAAACTAATATGAGCGTAGAATAAATTTAGTGGTCTGAATTTAGATTTCATGGATAATAAAGCTTTATTTATATACTTTTAAGCATGTTAAAATAAGATAATGAAATGTTATTCTATTTTGAGGAAAACCTGAAGACAAAGTTCTAACGCTCTTATCGTTAAGAAGCGTTTGTGCTGTAAATTTATTCGGTGCCTACAATTTTAGCAAAAACATTGTAATTTCAGAGCATATCACTTATAAATTTAAAAATCGAGGATATTCCAATAAAAAACGCCGCGAACATTAAAAATCATGTTAGAGACATGTCAAACTTCGGAGATGATCCGGCTTCGAAGATGACCGTAAGCTTCGGGGATGACCAAGTGCATACATTTTCTATTCTTATAAGTTTTATGAGTGTTATAAGTTTTAAGTTACAAGTTATAAGTGTAAAATTAATTTAGTGGTCTGAACCTAAATTTCATGTATAATAATGCGTTATTTATATACTTTTAAGCATGTTAAAACAAGATAATGCAATGTTATTCTATTTTGAGGAAAACCTGCAGACAAAGTTCTAATGCTCTTATTGTCAAGAAGCGTTTGTGCTGTAAATTTATTTCGTACCTACAATTTTAGCTAAAACATTGTAATTTCAGAGCATACCACTTACAAATTTAAAAATCGAGGATATTCCAATAAAAAACAACACCGTGAATACTAAAAACCATGTCAGAGACATGACAAAAAGGCTTTAGAGATGACCTATTTGAATCTCCCACATAATTCAACTTATAGGAACCGGTTACAAGATTTTTTCTGTTATTACTTACGGGCAAAACTATCACTATATAAATTTTCAACAATTGAAAATAAACGGTGTCAAAAAAAAATGATCGGGACGTCGAAAAGGTCTCTTTGAGTAGAATGACCGCTATAAGCGTCAATACCGATGCCATGAGGTAAAATAAATTGCAGGCGAGAATCGAACGACATCCGGCATAATATTCTAACGTATGGGTATTTGGGTCAAGAAAAACCCGTAGACATTTCATTCTGCAATCTGAGCGCTCCTACATAATTGCAATTCTCACGATGATCACGTTGACATTATGGTAGTTTGAAAACTGGAAAGTCTTCCTCGACTTCTCAACTATCTAAATTACGCATTCCAGAATTGATCTCATAATAGAGAACCTGACTTATAAGAGGACAATAGCACAATTTAACTCAAATCTTGAGGAAAAAAGCTTAAGATCAATATTTTAACTTTTAGCGTGAGAAACAAAATTCTCTTCCAGCGGAACTTACACAAGTATGTAAGGGACCATTCATAAATTACGTAACACATTTTTTTGACAATTTTTTATCCCTCCCCTCCCCTATGTAATAAGTCATAACAAAATGACTTGGACCCAGCCTCCCACCTATATTGCGTATTTTTTCTCTAATATTTTCAGCTATGTCTTATGAAATACAATTTAGTGACACCTGATTTACTAAATAATTAGAAGTTATTAAAATGAAAAGAAAGACAATTAAAACAATGCGGTACATGCAAGAAAGGAACTGTACTTTCCTCGGAAATTGAAATATGTAAAAAGCTGCATCATTTAGTAGAAAAATGTCCATGAAAAACTTAATCTTTCACCATTTTTTTAAATTGCTAATACATATCTTCAATTATTTAATTTTTTATGCTTCTGAAGTTAATTTTAAAGAGGAAATTCTGCA
The DNA here is from genome assembly GCA_032362435.1 of Melikaiella ostensackeni. Classification (NCBI taxonomy): domain Eukaryota; kingdom Metazoa; phylum Arthropoda; class Insecta; order Hymenoptera; family Cynipidae; genus Melikaiella; species Melikaiella ostensackeni. Next base: position 37,139,456 of record JAUMHM010000078.1, on the reverse strand, counting down.
CGTGCGTGCAGCATTTTTTCTACAGGCTATTTTAGTAAATAGTGATATTTACTATAACAAACCATAGATTTGGTTATGCATTTTTCTACATTTTTCGATAAGTTAAACATGAACTAAAATAACCTAAGCATGTCGAGGAACGATTGTGGTAATAATAAATGCTAATAAAATGTAATAGAGCGAGATTATACAATATCCCATGTTCTCAAATATTTGAACAAATCACTTAACGTGATATTTTTAACAAAAGTTTAGTAGTAATATCAAAAATTGCGAAAAAATTTTCTTGATCAATATTTTTCTACAGAATGTTAAAAAAATCAAAATAAGAATTTAATTATACCTATATGAAGCCTGTATAATGTTATTAATATCCTTTATTATAATTATTAAGCAGTTTGAGGTTCAACAATATATATTCAGGGCTACCACACAGTTACTATTAGTTCATTATAAAAAGATCACTTTAGAATTCCATTTATTGGAATTCAATGGATTTTTTTTTGGACTTAAAAAATGTTGTTCCATTAACTTAAATTATTTTTAATTCATCTTGAATTCGTATGAATTTCATCGAATTTTTCTAAATTCACTCCAATTTTACTGCAATGAATGAAATATCTTGCATCTTTTGATTTTTCTCACTTCATTTGAATTCATTTTGAATTTACTCTAAATTTTGATTAATTTATCCTGAATTCTTCAAAATTATTTGAAATTTTCTTTTTTTATTTCTTCCTAAATTATTTTGAATTCCCTTCATTTTTCTAAATAAACTCCAGTCTTACTGAAATCAATGGAATATCTTGGATTTTTGGAAAATTTCCAATTTATTTGAATTCATTTCCATCCTGAATGCTTATTAATTGATCCTGAGTTCTTATAAATTCTCTTCAATTCTTTTGAATTCTCTCGATTTTTTCCCTGATTTCTTTTGAATTTACTTGAATTCTACCGAAAACCGGGGCCAAGCGGCGCACCCTTGATTCTGCATTTCTGAGTGCTATATTTGCTTCTTCTAGGTAAAAAAATATAAAGGCTTGCGACTAACAATTGCAAAAATTTAATTGAAAAACGTCGAAGAAGCATCAGCGCGTTTTAACTACATAATTAAATGTGTGCCGATTTCCCCACAAATGCGCCGCTTAGCCCCGGTTTAGAGTTCTCAATTCAGTGGATTTTTCAGATTTTTTTTTCAATTTATCTTGAAGTCTTTTGAACTCGCCTTGCATTCTTAGCCATTTCAACAAATTCTTTTGAACTCTTCTCATTTCCCTTAAAGTCCTCTAAATTCACTCGAATTTTATTTAATTGATTGGTTTTATTTCATTTCTGTATTCAATTCATTTAAATTAGTATGAATTTTATTACAATCTCTTGTATTCCCTTGAATTTTTCCAAAGTCACTCCAATATTACTGAAATTCATGATGTTTTTGGATATCTTTCAATTCATGTCATTTTTTTAAATTTAACCTGAATTGTTTTGAATTAATTCTGAATTTTTATGAAAAAATCCGTCACTTTTGAGCAATTTATGTCACTTTTTGGTTTAGAAATTAATATATAGTAGGTCACTTTTTCACTTTTTTCAAGTAAATTAGACTGAGACAGCCCTGGTTGTACTGTCATTTTGGATACAAGGGTTTCCTATGGAATTGTTGAAAATATTACGAAACAGCAACTATTCCCCCCCCCCCCCTCCAAAGCTGTTACGTAATTTATGGATGTCCTCTAAATTCAGATGACATGTTTTTATTAAATGGAGACAGTTATTTAAAATATTCAAAACAATATTAGTAGATTTTCTTTCATATGTGATTGAATTAATAGTCGGTTTTTTTTGCATTCTAACTGTAAAAGGGAGGGGTGAGAATTCTTCTCACGTTTCTATAGGTTTCACCTAATTCGTATGTGTAATGTAACTTTTTTCCTAGCGTATTTTTCCCCCTTTTCATGTGTAATTACTGATTTTATAACGGTGTAATTTTATTGTAAGGTAAGCGAGGGGTATCTATTTAAACCACATTGTAATCTATTCTAATGTGGAGAAATACAGTTGAAAGTCCTTTCAGTTATTTATGATGAATTGTTTCCAACTATCCCGTCTTTTTTCTCTGTTTTTCTTTTCCTTTGAATCTGCATTTTTTGACTTTAATATATTTTGGGTAACATTTTGGCTCAAAATAAACTTATTTGGCCCAGCATCCTAGTTTGCTTCAAGAATATATGAATTAAATTTTCGATTTTTGTATCCGACATAGGGTAATGTCGCATCAATAGTGGTCCACTCTCCAGTAGTGGGCCACCCCCCTAATTCGCGCCTGAGAATATGAAATGAGAAAATAAATATTAAGAATTTTTCCGGGTGTATTTAAAAATAAATGCAAAATATGTACGCGAGTGTTCGAACTGCTCGCTTTGTGGCTACGGAACTGATCAAATCCGCTGAGCTCTAAGCGCCTCTCTCTCGACTTCTTCGACCCCCCCATCAACGAATGCAGCCGGCGGAACTTCCAGGAAGGCAGTATATTGAGGGCTATTTGATCAAGGTTCCAGTGTAAATGCATTGCTATATGGTCAACTAAGGGTTTTGTCGATTCAATCAAAGGTTTAGTTGATTCAACCAAACTTTTGGTTGTTTTAACCAAATATTTTCGTTGATGAACTATTTGGTGGATTCAGCCAGAAATGTTGTTTGAATCAATTGACTTATCTGTTGAGTCAACCAATACTCATATGATTCAAGCAAATCTCAATATATGTTCAAGAAAAAAGTCTTTTTCATTCAAGTAAACTTTTTTTCTGAATGTGCCATAAAAATTATGGTAAATAGTCAAAATTGTGTGGCTTACTTCTGACGATTTTGGATGTTTACTTTTCAGAACATACCTTATATTTTTCTCAAGGCTTACAATAAATTTCGAATAGTTGAATTAGAAACTGTAAAATATCTAGAATGCAATAAATGCATTTCATGTTTGTCCAATTTGGAAATCACTTTTCACACAGCTTTGAATGTGATCCTAACCTTAAGTGGCCCACTACTAATGTCATTACTCTATACTTATAAAACTATTATTAACAAAAAATTTTCCTCCTTCTAAAATATATCTAAAATATTTGGACATCGATGCGCAAATTTCACATGCCTAGAATAGTGAGATTTGAAACAAAAAAGTTGTGACACGTGTTTCAGATTTTTCTACTATCACTGGTATCAAAACACGATAATACTTCCGTATCGCGGCTTTTTCAAAAAATGGGAGGGGGGGATTTTTGAAAATGGCCCAAAATGGTCTATTTTTGAAAAACTTATAAAAAAAATGAGGGGGAGGCTTTTTTTATCACTTTTCAATGTGACCCCTTTCCGGCTCTAAACTCGTGTTTAGAACTGGAAAGGGGCCACATTGTTGCCTATTTTGTTGAGTGAATCTGACCCGTGTTAAGTCTATTTTGTTAAGTGAATCTGACCCGTATTAAGCGCTGGTTTGGGGTCACATTTTGAAAACAATATATTAATTTAGGGAAATTTCGACAAAAAAATTTCTACACTCCCGATCGATTCTGAGCAGTGACTGTCAGGCTCGCGAAGGTTGAAAAAAGTGATAAAAAGTGATAAAAAAGCCTCCCTCTCATTTTTTTCTAAGTTTTTCAAAAATAGCATTTTGGGCCATTTTCAAAAATCCCCCCCCCCATTTTTCGAAAAAGCCGCGATACGGAAGTATCACCCAAAACGCAACTAAATCCTTCTTTGTAGAATTTTTAACATCATTTTTACTACTCGCTTCTGATTTAATATAAAAAGTGTGTTTGAGCATGCTCGTTGTTCATGCAATACAATTTATGTTTCTGTGTAATTAATGATTAAATAAAAAATGAATTAGTGGAATGTAATCCTTTTGAAATAATTAGTTAATTAGTAGAGCGAGACAAATTCTCACCTCGTTCCACGCGAACCCCATCAGGTGCGCGTTGTCCTGAAGGACTCATATAACGAGAAGGGGTTAAAGGCTCGTGGCCAAAACACTTTTATATCACTTCCTGAATTCGCAATTCCTCACGATGGAGCGAAAGGTAAAAAACGATTTACTATATACCATGAAAGCGCCGGAGTGTGCGCACTCGACGGACGTCTAGACAAGACTGAAGTCAGAAGGTGGCCTTCTACTACCTGCAGGCAACATCCTTTCCTTTACTTACTTCCCTAAGCAGCGCGAAGCACGGGCCACACTCATCATTCCCATCAAGCCGCGCACTCGTTTGTCTCGAATTAATGAAGCAGTGCTTACAGGAAATCAAAATAATTTTTATGGATTGATTTAGAACCAATATATTCAGATTATTACATTTTTCAAAAAGAGAAAGGCAATAATCCAAACCAATAACACATTCCTAAAAAATTGGCAACCTTATCAAATTTTTAAACTAAGGTAAACGCACCAGTTTGTGAAAGCTTGTTCATATTTTCATCCACTGATGTAGCAAATGATGAAAAACCTTACGATAATCATTATAAACATTATCCTAAAAGAATGAGCATCAAAATTGATATGAGTTGTCGGTATGACTTTTGAATATTTTTTAAATAAACCGCTGTTTTTGTCAGCGTAGTGGTAGCAATGAAATCGCCTCCATCTTAATAGAAACCGTTTTGGCAGTTGAATTACGTTTATCCATGAGAAACGCACAAAAGACAGGGTAAGTTAGAAGAAAAAAGTCTCAATGAATCAAGGATGTTTATATTTTACACAAACGTCGCTGAAAAGTTAGAAAAATCTTATTATTTGTTATTAAATACAGCCGTCTACAAACTGATACATAAAGTACGTGCATGTACCAGTTTGTGAACATTCATATGAAAAGATTAATTTCACTGTGTATTATCTCTGTTTTCAAGTTTACTCAGCAACTCATCAGGTTATTAACGATTCTTCGATTGTCAAAAATTTGTTTAATAGATTTTATAACCTTAAAATGTCTATAAAAGTAGACTACCTCGAAGAACTTTTTAATATACTTGGAAAAATGTATGTGATAATAAATAATTACGAAAATACAGATTTCAATAATTCTTCAATAATATTTTTGATGTTCTAATTGATTTGCTTGCGAAAAACTGGTCACTTTTTATAAAAATCTTGCACCTTCTAATACAGAAAAATTTTATATGCTCATAAACTTTATTATAAGAAGTTAATTTATGAAAAAATGACAAAATTATGAATAATAAAGTGATTGTTTCGATTAAAACATCATGCAAGTTGATATGAGTCGTTGTTCACAAAGTAATTCGAAATGAAATTGAGCGTTCACAAACTGATGCAACCATATCGTTCACAAACTGATGCAGCGACACAGCTTGCGAAAAAAATTCACATTTAATAATAAAAGCCTTAAGAAGCATATAAAAGTATTTTTTACAACTGCAATGAACACGTATCACATGAAAATTCATTTCACATCTCAAATATGCATTAAGTTTGTTTTATTCCCGATCAATCATTTATGAATATCTTACACGTTCACAAACTGGTACGTTTACCTTATATGTATTTAAGTAAAATAGATATCTTTTGGTGAATTGAGTTAACCATTAACACCTCAATTAAAAGAAATCTTAAGTAATCATAGGCAACCCTGCAGATTGGAACCAATTCTTTCTTAATGTCTCTCTTTCAAAATTTCTTAAAGATCGAAATGAAATCTACTTTCTTATGAAAATTTTTGGTGTGCTGAAAAAGGAACACCCAAAAAGTTCAAAAATCAAAACTAGACTTCGAGAGAAAAACTAGAAAACTAGAAAAACTAGACTTCGGCTCATTAGAGGCAAATATACAATAAATATACAAACAAAAAGGAAAACAGAGGGAGAAAAAAGAAAGAATCAACGAAAACCAACCTCACACTCTTTCTTTTTTCCGTATTTTTTATACTACTGGGTACCAACATGTTTCGAAGCCAATTTAGACTTCCTCATCAGGGGTAATTTGTAACATAACTACAGTTATAAATAATGAAACATATAGTAAATGTGTGTGCATGGCAGCTTTTCTTTTTAACCTAATTTAAATAAATTTATTAAATTTATTGATATTCTCACTTAATGTTCCTTTGTTATCTTTTTTTTTGTTGAAATCAAAATATATTTTCTGATAATATGAAATATCTTTTTTGCAAAAACCATGAAACTTATATTCTATCAATTCTATCCTTCTGCAATGCATCCAATCTAAGTTTTTACTAACTGAATAAATTCATGTAATATATACTCCTATACCGGACTTTCAATAGTATCTATCATAAAATTATATTTCGCCAAATTTTTATCAATTACACTGTAGAAATAAGGTTAGTTTATGTTTAAATGGTGACTGTCAATAAACATACCTGATTTTTTGTGTTTTGCTCCAATTTAAACCTCACAAAAGTTTGTAAAAGCATTTTCAAATCTTCCTTGCATGTCAAAGATAAACTTTCTCAGTGATAAAATCAAAATAAGCAGTGAATATTAACATATCTGTTGCCCTCACTTTTTTCCCCTAATGACTAAAGATCTGAAACTTTTTAGAAAAATTTCTTAGATCCCTAAGGAACATTTTTCTCACTGGAAGCTGTCAAAATTCGAAACTTCCTCTCACAACTTATTCGTTTGTATATATGAATCCAAGATTTCGAAAAAAAGTATTTTTAAAAATTCACTACACGGCCCTGAAATATTTTTCATTCTTCGTAAACACTCTTACAGCCGTAGAATATGTTAAAGAATATTACATAAAATTTTCAAAAAAAAATATCAATTTCCGGTAAAGATCTGGCGAGTTGAATGCAAAAAGGTATTGAATTTCCCTTCGGCGAAAAATTCCGCTTTCCTCAAATATCTAAACAACGAAACAACCTTCGAATTTGTTTGCCATTCAAAAAAGATGTGCGATAGAATTTTCTACAAGGATAGACTGTCAGAACTCAAATTTGAATAATTTTCAAAATTTGCTCCGCGGATAATAATTCTCCGCGTGATCGAGCGCTAATGTGGTTATTGCATCCGACCCTTCAATTTTCTTTTTATTGAAAAAAGTCATAAGGATAAATTGTTCGACTTTCCGAGTATTACAAATGTTCTTGCATGGAATTTGCAAACTGAAAAAAAAGTATTCTCAAAAATGTTCAAAATGCTCCAACTTTTTGAGTTTTCGTCAAAAATAGCTGGCTAACGAACTTGACCTTCATTTTAGGACACTAAAAGAGTGTACCATAGGCCAATCTGATCAGCAAATTCTTTAGAAAGTAATTGTGCTCACAAACTAAAAATCTACAGATACATAGACAGACAGACTGACAGATACATTCGTAAAAACATGTTTTTCAGGTTCAGAAGGTCTCAAAACGTGGATATTTGACAAAAAAGGGGGGGGGGGGTTAAATTTTACAAGAATCTAATACATTCTCTGATGAAAAT
>JAUMHM010000078.1:37098571-37131898 GCA_032362435.1 Melikaiella ostensackeni | reverse complement strand
TATGTATGTATGTATGTATGTATGTATGTATGTATGTATGTATGTATGTATGTATGTATGTATGTATGCATGTATGTTCTATGTATGTATGTATTTCTGTCGATGAGTACGATAACTTTTGAAAGAATTAAACTATTGGATTGGCCTTTAGTACACTTTTTTATTGTCGAAAACTGAAAGTCAAGTTCGTTAGTAAGCCAACTTGGATAGAAATTCAAAAAGTTAGAGTATTTTTAAAATTTTTGAGATCATTTTTTGAAGATTAGAAATGATATGTACGGCTATTCGTTGTTCTCAGAAAGTCAAACAATTTATCCTCATGACTTTTTTCGATAAAAAGAAAATTATCAAAGTTATAGAATTTACAAAATTCAAAAAAAGAAACGAAAATGAACATTTTTAGCCAAACAATGCACGGTATAAAAAAAAGTCAGAAAGAGAAAAGCGCTGCTTTTTGAAAGCCCTACAAGATTGTCATAAAAGCTTTTTGAAAATAAAATCTTTTCAGTCGAATACGCACAACCAATAGAAGACTTGTATGTTTGTATTTTTTTTTGTTCATTAGGTTCTATCACAACTATCGATAGAATTGACATATTGGCATGATTTTTTTTTTTTTGAAATTTAGGTAATGCTAGTGAGAGTGACATAGGCACATAAATTTTAATGCTTGTCAATCTCAGCCAAGTATAACCACGAAAATATTATATTGGAAACACATTTTTTGAACTTGTATTAGACATCTTCATCAATTATTAACTGATTTTCATGAAACTTTGTAGAATCAATAAAAAGCTATTAAAATATTTTTAATTAGACACTATATAAATAGAAACTAATTAATCAATTGTCGATATATTTTGGATTGAAATTCTCTGATAATGAATTTAATTTTTAGAGAATTGAATTTTTTAAGAGTAACTAAAAATCTTCATTTCATAATCAAGAAATTTGTAGATTAAATTCCGTTAAAAGTTATTATCAGTGAGTATTTTTTCTCTTTCCGATATGTTTCTTAGTGTTTTCTTTTTCTATTTAAACCAAGACTAGTTAAAAATCTGTATTCCATAATCAAGATATTTTTAGATTAAATTCTGTCAATAGTTATTTTTGGTGAGTGCACTCTAAGAAGAAGGAATTATTTCAGGGCTAATTTCAGTATTAAAATAAGACTCAGAACAAAAGAGTCTCGAGTGGTACTAAAATGGGACCACTAATGGGATCCCAGCGTCATTTGTTTTGCATTAAAAATAGCAGAATGAAGTTACCTTTTTCAAAAATAAGACAGGCAAAAAATGATACCGTAAAAAAAGAGATATCTAGTGTTTACAGTGTGTTTTTAGTAGAATACGAGCAGCAAAAAGAAGACTTACATGTTTGTTAATTTTTATTTGTTCTCAATGTTCCGCTGTAACTTTTGATAGAACTGACATATTGGCATGATTTTTTTTTTATTGCAGCTAATGATAGCCAGACTGACATAGGCATATAAGGATTCGTACCTGCGAATCAAAGCCAAGTACAACTATGAAAATGTCACAGTGAAAATCGATTTTTTCACCCGTATTGGATATCTCGGTCAATAATTGACTGATTTGCATGAGACATTTCAGAATCAATTGAAAACTAGTACAAGATAAGTTGCGTCCGTGAAACTAAAGTACACATTATAAATTGCTTTCGACAAGTGCTGTGGGGAGGTTCCAAAAAGCACATACCTCCGATATTTTTGAAGTCTCTTGAATCGATGTCTTTTCATGCGCTGATTACGAAAATGGCTATGAAAATACTCACAAAACTCCTTTTTAAGATCAAAACATGAAAAAAACTTTTTAAGAATGAAAATTTGAAAAGAGGCATCATTGGGGTCAAGAGGTAGCATGTTTGTTAAAGGAGCTATACCGGAAAAAGGTAGGGTTGAGTAGGATCAGACCTTACCCCCTTTCCAGTAGCGATATCAGAAAAAGTGTACTCGAAAGTAAAAACACACCCCTACCCCATTTCCAGTGATCCCTTTCAACCCGAAGGGTAGAAAAAGAGATATTATACGAGGTAGCGTTTTTGTTGAAGGGGTGATCCTGGAAAAAGGGTAAGGATGAGTGGAAAAACACCCCCACTTACTTTCCAGTAGCCTTCTACCCCTTGCCAGCCTTGTCAGTCGATGTATTTTCATGCACTGATTATCAAAATGGACATAAAAATACTCGCAAATGTTTTTTATATTATTTTTATAATACTCGCAAATTACCTACGTCAAAAGCTTAAAAATACTTTCTTTCATAGTTGGCCATACTCTAACTCGGCGACGTCTACCCCTCAATTATATTTGCCCCATTTCCAATATTTAAAAAAACCACCCGTTTATAGTTGACCATACCCAAATTCGGCAAAATCTACTTCTCAATTATATTTGACACCATTTCGAGTGTTTTAAGAAAACCACCCTAACTCAGAAAAATCTACCTCTTAATTACAGTTGACCCCATTTCCAGTATTTAAAAAAAACATCCCTTCATAGTTGGCCGCACCATAATTTGGCGATCTATTTCAATATTTTGGTTACTAGTATGGTCATGAAAATACTATTTTGAGTTAAATTATTTTCAGCCTAATTGTGAAGTTTAGTTATAATTATAGTTGAAGATACAAATGAAAAAATGTATTAATTGCATTGTGTTCACATGTAAATGTATGTAGGGAGAGGTTCCTGCAGTATCCCGATAATTCTTTCAAATATATTTACTCAAAGGTATGAAATGAAATAAATAATTAAAATAACTAGTCGAATGCGGCAGTAACTCTGAGGTAGAAAACAAGAATGTGCAAGAATGGCCGAAAATGGTTATTATTAAATTAATTGAATTGATAATAATAATAAAATAATTAATATCTACATAAGTTTAAAAATCAAATTTTGGAAATAATAAAAAATAAATCACAGAAAATCAATCAGCGTATACGATCGTGTTCTTTTTTTACGTGATAATGTTTATAAAATTACAATAAAGAGCAACAAAGGGAAAAATTAAATATTATAAAAATACTATATATTTTACAATAAATTATGTCTTCATATGTACATACTTTTTGGAAATAAAATATGAAATAATGAATGGCGGATGGTAATCAGGAATAGATATAATTTATTATTATAACATACATAGGTTATATACATAAACAGTAGAACATATAAACACAACACTATCGAATACACTGACTGATTTTTAAAATGTTCTTTTTATTATTTCCAAAATTTAATTCTTGAACTAATGTAGATATTAATTATTTATTATAGGATTATATTATTCAATTCAGTAAATTTAATAATGACCATTTTGGACCATTCTTGCACTTTCTTGTTTTCTACCTCAGACTTACTGCCGTATTCGACAATTTTATTGAATTTATTTGTTTTCAAAAATCTCGAAAAATATTGATCTAAGATCAAAATATTCCGTTGAAAATTCGTAGAGATATTTGAAATCAATTTTTTTTTATTTGGACTTTCTCCCTAAAACTAATATTTTTCAAGGAAAACGAGAAAATAGCTATTTGTGATACAGGTGCGCAAAATAGGTGATACTCGACGAGTGTGAAGCTTGCAGCATGAGCCGGAGGCTCGATGCACGATTCGTAGGTTAACGCACGAGCGAAGCTAGTGCGAAGTAAGCGCGAAAACGTAGACAAGTGCGAAGAATTGAAGGCAAATGCTGCATTCACATGAGTAGCAATTGTCTCTGCGCACGTGTATCACATGCTCTTGTTTGTAATAACCGTCTGCGAAAATTGTTAAGCAATTTTTTACACTTTTTCACCAAATTTCTGATCCCGTATGGTTGTTTTCAGCCAAATCTGTGTATGATTTTCTAAAAAGAATTTTTAGATTGAACAGAAAAAAAGTCATTTTGTATTCATCGATTTCGATTCTTGAATTATCTAAAGAAATACTAATTTTTTGAGAAAAAATCCTTCTCGAAAGTTGTAGACCTTAAAAAAGAGAATTTTTCCTGTCACAAGCATAGTTTTCCTAAAATCAATAGTCTACCAGAAAAATGGGGACAACCAATTCATTCATGTTTTACTTTGGCTCTTGTTTTCAATCTGAGCACATTTGAGCACACTTTTGAAACTCAAATATTTCGTTTATTATCTTAAAATAAAACTATAGAAAAAGTGTGGTAACTGGGGTGAACATAATCTGCTTTTTGACACACTATCTTTCATAAATCTAGTGAAATATTTTTAAAAAAATATTTAAAATATAAATTATATACAACAGCAACAAAATCTATCCCCAAAGGTGTATTTTTATTTCAATTCTAAGAACGGAGACTCCAAGCGGTACTGAAGATATTTGAAAAATTTGCTCAAACTATTTTTGCACCTGTTTCAAATAATTTCAATACGTTCAAGGTGTCCAAGGGTATTCAACATTTTGACAAGGTCGTTTGATAAGTAAGTTAAATTTCCCACTAGATGGCGCCAAAATGAACTTTGTGGTATATGTCCAGGAAATAGCACTCTTCAAACAAACCTCTACCAAGCTTCAGCCAAAGCCGACGCTCAGTTTGCGTTTGGTATACATTCAATTGAGAGTCACCACATCGGATGTGGTGGAATTTTATTTATTATATGGTTATGGAATATCGACGAATCAAGATGTGTAAGATTTCTAAGTCTGTAGCCATCTTCACTGAATAATTTCTATAACATCTTGCACAAAAAACTGGATGTTAAGATGGTGTTTGCAAAATGGGTGCCACGATTGCTGATTCCCGATCAAAAACACAACCGAAAAGACGTTTCAGTGCAATATTTGGCGAAGTTTAATCGGAATTCATGAAACTTTTTGCGTCGACTCGTTACTGTGGACGAAACCTGGATCTACCACTTTACACTCGAGACAAAGTAGCAGTCAAAGCAGTGGGTACTGCCTGGAGAAAGTGTGCCAAAGAAGGCGAAGACTCCTTTCTCAGCTGGGAAGGTGGTGGCCACAATATTCTAGGATCCCTGAGGAATTATCCTCACTGATTACTTCAAGAAAGGTAAAACTATGACAGGAACCTACTATGCATCATAATTGAACCGTTTAAAAGCCGAGCTACAAAAAAATCGGCCACGCTTGGCGCACAAAAAAGTGCTGTTTCATCACGACAACGCACCGGCTCACACCTCCGCAATCATAGTGGCAAAAATACACGAACTAGACTTCGAATTGATTCCTCATCCATCATATTCTCCAGACTTGGTTCCGTGCGACTTATTTCTGTTCCCCAACTTGAAGACCTGGCTCGGTGGAAAGAGATTCTCGTCCAATGAAGAAGTAATCGATGACGACAATGCATATTTTGCAAACCTCGAGAAATCTTACTATTCTGAAGGGATGAAAAAATGGGAATCTCCCTGGGCTGAGTGTGTAGTCCTCAACGGAGAATATGTTGAGAAATGAAGTCAAACTTTGAAAAAAAAATTTTTTGATTTTTTTACCAGGCTTATCAAATGATCCTCGTATGAATAGCAGGCGTTCCTTTAGTCCTTAGGATTCAAGAATTCACCGGGTTACAACTAAGTTCATTCAATTCATTAACATAAAAATTGAAAAGAATTTAAAACAACTGAAAACATTCAAAGCCATTTTATAGTTTTATGGTTTCAACTCCTGCTCTACAAGTGTAGGAGCTAAAACATTTTATTTTTATTTTACGCAAAATGTCGCCCCCTATAATTTATTTGGTTACAGTTTTTTCGAGGATATACACGAAACGAGCTATTTTCAAGAAACTTTTTTGCTAAAAATAGCAAAAAAATGGGTTTTTAGAGTCGACCAAGAACCGAAACTTAACGGAGCAGAAGTAAAGTCTATGGCTTTATGTCTCTGTTTAGTAAATATGAAAAAAAAATTTTTTTGAAACATAAACTTGAACAAAGTCATCTCCAAACATACTTTTCTTATTTAAGGGTTTCTTGTGCAATTCCACTTGAACAAGATGACTTTCTTTGAGTTTGTTTTTTGATAAATTAAAAAAAATGCGTTTTTTCAAAGGTTGTAACTTTTTACCTATGAAGGCTAGAAGTTTAATTTTTCTTTAGATTTACACATAATTTTATGCGATACAACTTTTCTTCTGTCGTCGTCAACGTAGCTTCACTCATAAATGAAGTATTTCGAAAAAATTTAATACAAGTAACTTACCCCGAAAAATAGGTCAAAAGTGGTCAACTTTGGGAGGCCACAACTTATGACCTATTGGGGCTAGGCCATTGTATTTTTTAGAATTATTCAAAATTGCATCTTCTTCAATTAATATCCATTATACTTTTTCGTAGAATTAACATATTCCAAAATACAGATACAAACTTCAGAATTTTATTTGTCAACCTCTTTTTTTGAAGAAATCGGGTTACTTTCAAGGATCATTACTCGGCACCTATTGAAGGTAGAAAGTACTTTGTTTTTTTTCAACTTTTTCAGAATCATGCATAGTTATATTTTGCTATAAAATGCAATGGGATGGGTCAATCTACACAAACACGATTTTTGGAACTTTTTTCAAAAATATTTCCGGTATGCGTCGTAGTCATCTCTAGAAAATTCGGAATTTGGATCAAGACCCCGCAATAAACTGTTTTAGCAAAAAAACGTGATCTACCTACTTAAAACGGTAAAAAGACCTTTCTTCGGACGAGATATCTGACTATAGTAGTTTTCTATACTATCAACGTTGAGGGGTTAACTACTAAAAAAAATCGAAAAGTAAATAATTTATATATTTATAGCAAGTTACTTAAGTCCTGAGGATTCAGGATTCAGGAATGCACTCGTATAAAAGCAAATTCATATCATATATTCGGAAGAATTCTAGGAAACTCGAAAAAATTCAATGGGATTTAAAACAATTAAAGGGAATTCAAGATAATTCAATGAAATTCAAAATATAGAAAAATAGAACAGGATCTTTTCCAAGAGCGTTTAAATAGACACAACTTTTGTCTGTAAACTTTTATCATTTTTTGTTTTCAAATATATTTGAAAAAAATTGGACTTTTTTATCATAAAAAAACCGCCGCCAATTTGTTAAATTTAAATTCTTTTCCATTTACCAGTGTACCGCTTGCTTTCTAAATCTGTTTTATTTGTGAAAATGACTAATTGAAAAGATAACAAGTAATTCACTAATAAAATTAGTTATGCATGTAACTATTTGTTAGTGAAAAATTATTTATCTTCAATTATATTATAAATTCAGGATATGCTATTTAACTATTGAATTAGCTATATTATTTGAACTAATTTTTCAGTACCTTCTTTTACTAAAAGTTAGTTAAATTTGACTAATTCAGATTCAGAGAGTGGACTAGTTCTGCTTCAAGCATTTTTTGAAGTTGTTAGGTCGAATGTTTTCTATGATAAAGAGAGCTTCTTCTTACTTGAAAACGTCCAAACATTCCTAGACGAGGAAGTCATTGGGCTTGGCATATAGTCTGTATACACGTTCCCGGAACGAGAATCGTGTCGTTAAATTGTGCTGTCCACACACGAAGTGCTATCAATTTGAGGACGCTAATTGCTTCATAATGAATGTCTGTTGGAGGTAAGAGAACATCTCAGGTGTGGTAGGATCGGTGAAAAGAATTTGTTTAAATTTAGATATTCTGATTTGGGATTTCCTGTCGCATGAATGAATTTGCGTGCTGATTAGTCTTCCTTGGAAACAGGTTCGATTAGGACTTGAGGGACATAATTAGAAAGAATGTATTATGTTCAATAAAAATAGAATCTTTTCACCATTACCAACATTTTTTTGTTTCTTTTGAAAGTTCCATAATACTACTACTTTGATCTTACAAGGAGAGGTCGCGAGATGCGAGGCGCCGATTTGACTGGAACTTTACAGTATTAAAGTGCATCAAAATTCATTAGATACCAATTTTTTCTTTCGATCCGAAGGGCCTTGGTTTCCAAGATGTCGAGGATTAATTATTTACGCTTGGATGCTCAACTTGCCACTGCCGAGCGTGGACCTTTTCACTCGCTACTGCCGAGCGTGGACTACTCGACTCGCCTCTGTCGAGCACGGGCCGTTCTCAAAACCGTAAATACTCAAACCGAGATGTCTCGGCTACTAGGGTCCATTGGATTGAAAGAAAAAATACATGTCTAATAGATTTTGATTTACTTTCACCCTGTTAAGCTCCAGTCGAATCGGCGTTCCGCATCTTACAACATCCCCTTGTTAGGTTACAACTGAATACTACTTGTTCATTTTTCGCGAGAAAATTTGAAATGAAAGTAGTGAATCGTCGCATTGTGCATCAATTTTCAATTTCACAAGTTTCGGTGCCCAAATCTTACTTTTTTAAGTGTGCCGTTAAGATGCGTGGTCAGCGGAAAGAGCAGGCGGTAAGACAAGTGGGATTAGTCAGAGGAAATGAGCGTGGTTGAGAGATATTTCAAGTAAAAATGACTACAGTGATAGGTATGGCGAAGTGTATTACCAAAGACAATGGGCGTGGTCAAAAGAGTAGGTGTGGCAAATTACAAATGAGCGTGGCCAGTCACAAATCTTGAAACAGTGGAGACGAGATAGTTTTATTGTATATGTATATTAGACAACTTTTGAATTCGAAATTCTATATTGTTAAGAGTGAGATCAAGAGGCGTGATCAGAAGAAGGGATGGACAGGTCAAGTAGGCGTGGTCAGTTAAAATGAGCGTGATCAAGAAAAGTGAGCGTAATATAAATACAAGTTTTGGTGTCCAAATTCTTTTCTTTTTAGTACAGGAATCCAACACGTGAATAAAGTTATGATTGCAGAATAGGTTTCACAGCTTGGCTAAAAACGAATCAATCCTGAAGAGTAATTTATTATAAACGTCAAATCAAAACACATCATGCCGTCACTAAATAGTTCGTGTCTATACGAAAGGAAAGAGTCGTTCAGGCTCTTCGTTAGACATAATTGCATTTTAATGAAGTCATTAACTGAAGGTGAGTCTGGATCAGGTCGTCAGAAGTTCACGTAGACATAACGCTGGGCGTCGTCAAATATTAGGTGTGGAAAATGAAAATGGGCGTGGCCAGTCACATACCTTGAACCGGTTGCGACGTGATATTTTCAAGTATATGTATATTAGACAACTTTTGGTGTCCAAATTCTATACTACTAAGGGTGTGATTAAGAGACGTGATCAGAAAAGAAATGGCTAAGGCAAGTGGGTGTGGTTAGTGAAAATGGGCGTGATCAAGAAAAGTGGGCATGATATAAATACAAGTTTTGGTATCCAAATTTTTTTTCAATACAGAAAACCATTACGTAAATAACGTTATAATTACAAAATAGATCTTGGAGCAGGGCTGAAAACAGATAGATCCTCACGAGTAATTTATTATAAATATCAAATCAAAACACAGCATGATGTCAATGAATAATACGGGTCCATAAGAGAGACAAGAGTCGTCCAGGCTCTTCGTTAAACATAGTTGCATTTTAATGAGGTTATTAACTGACGGTGGGTCTAGGTCAGATAGTCAGAAACTTACGTAGACATAACGCTGGGCGTCGTCAAACATTGGGTGTGGCAAATGATAATGGCTATGGTCATCCACAAATCTTGAAACGGTGGCGAAGAAATATCTCCATCGTATATGGAAGACAACATTTTGTGTCAAAATTCTAAGCTGCTGA
Source organism: Melikaiella ostensackeni (assembly GCA_032362435.1). Lineage (NCBI taxonomy): Eukaryota > Metazoa > Arthropoda > Insecta > Hymenoptera > Cynipidae > Melikaiella > Melikaiella ostensackeni. The sequence goes on along the minus strand of JAUMHM010000078.1, from coordinate 37,122,211 downwards.
GGGTGTGATTAAGAGGCGTGATCAGAAAAGGGGATGAATAGGCCAAATGGGCATTTTCAGTAAAAATGGGCGTGATTAAGAAAAATGGGCGTGATATAAATACAAATCTTGCTTTCCAAATTTTTTTTTTCAGTACAGAAATTCAATACATGAATAAAGTCATTATTTCAGAATAGATTTCGAATCAGTGCTGGAAACAAATTAATCCTTAAATGCAATTTATCAAAAAAGTCAAATCAAAACATAGCATGATGTCACTAATTAGTGCGTGTCCATGAGAGAACCGATTCATCCAGGCTCTTCGTTAAACATAATTGCATTTTAATGAAGTTATAAGCTGACGGTGAGTCCGGGTCAGGTCGTCAGAAATTCACATAGACATAATGCTGGGCCTCGTCGAAAAGCAGGTGTGGCAAATGCCAATGGGCGTGGCTAGTCACAAATCGTGAAACGGTGACAACGAGATATTTTTATTGTATATGTATATTAGACAACTTTTGGTGTCAAAATTCTATACTGATAAGGGTGCGATTGACAGACGTGTTCGAAAAAGGGGATAGATGGGTCAAGTGGGCGTGGACAGTGAAAATGGGCGCGATCAAGAAAAGTGAGCGTGATATAAATACAAGTTTTAGTGTCCAAATTCTTTTTTTTCAGTACAGAAAACCATTACGTGAATACGTTATTATTTCAGAATAGATCTCGGAGCAGGGTTGAAAACAAATTAATCCTGAAGAGTAATTTATTATAAACGTCAAATCAAAACACAGCATGACGTCACTAAGTAGTGCGTGTCTATAAGAGAGGAAAGAGTCGACCAGGCTCTTCGTTAAACATAATTGCATTTTAATGAAGTTATTTACTGACAGTGAGTCTGGGTCAGGTCGTCAGAAGTTCACTTAGGCATAGTGTTTTAACAATACCGTACTACACTCGAGTGTAAGTCTATTACTTTTCTAACGGTTTCCTACTGAGAGTATATAGGATAAAGTGCGAAATCGTATGTGTTCATCTTAACGAAAAAAAGTATAAATGTTCATTTTGCTCACTTAATATTTGACCTCTTTAAAATAAACTCTACTCACAAGCACAATATTGTACAAAGTAGAATTTCTCACCGGTAGATAGTATTTACCGAGGCTTTATTCCTCACTTAAAGAGTGCTAAATATAATAATATTGTATAGTTGTAGTGAAGACTTTATATGACCTAAAAGAGATAAACTAAATTTTATGAAGGTGTTTACAATCTTATTTGAAATTGCATGGGAAATAGAAAGATAATGAAGAGTGGTATTAAAGAAATTTGAGGTCTAAGATCAATCTTGAATTCAATCAGTCTTTTGAGAATAAAAATTTGTTTTCCTATGCAAAACGATAAAAACAGCACATATTAATGGAGGTAGTAAGACTCGACTAGAATATTTATAGAGAACAACTCAATAAGTGTTTGAAGAGAAAGGCTATTAGTACTAAAGCATCTGTCAGGATTTGACAGGGGCTTTTGCAGTAATAGCATTCCTGTCCGTCTTTTGCATTTAGCACCTTGACTGGCATCTAACCGATTTTTTCTCAGCATTCTTTTACCAGATTTCTAAAAATGTTAGGAAAAGAAAATAAACTTTGAATTTTTTAATCGTAAATGATTTTTTCCTTGTAATTATGTAAGCAAGTATGGGCTCAATAAACCTATGGTTCACTTGCACAAAAATGATGGCAAGAAAAGGATTTGGTAGCCGAAGAGATTCGCATTAAGTTTTTATGAGTTTCCGATATCCCTGATTTTAGTGAAGAAAGACGAAGGACCGCGACGCATCGATTACCGTGGCTTTCAAGTGTGGAACGCCTTCAGGTCACGAGCCACGAATCTTTCATGTTGAATCGCGAACCGGAAGGGACAATTTTGCATTTAATTTATTCGAGAATTTATTTTACAGGTTTACTTCTTAGAAAATATCTAGCATTTATATAAATACTCGTATTCCTGAAATTGAAAATGAACTTTTCTGGTATTTTAGGCAGCAAATGCATATTTTTTACTTCTTGGGGCACTGATATACTCATTTCATTAAAGAAACATATTAAACTTGATTTCTCTTAATTTTACAGTAAATAAATAATTTTTCATAAACGATTAATAAAATTGAAAAAAAATCGAATTTTATCATATATTAAATGAGTTGTAATAAGTTCAGGCAACTCACTTAATTTTTTCACCAAAATTGATCAATTTTCTTAATACAAAGCAAAAAATACTAATGTCTTGAATATTAGATTGTGTCCATTATACTTTTCCTTCAAAATTGCAAGTTTTGGGCATCTCTGCCTTATTTCGAATAATCAAATGATGTATTTGGAGTGATTTTGTCGAAATGTATATAAATCAAGGGTTTCAATCGAAAAGTACTTAAAAATCGCAAATGAAATTATTCAGCACTACAAATTTTTTTTTGAAAATCGAATTTAGAATTGAAAAAAAGTCATATCGTGTCCTGGATTATAATCCAAACTGTGATTTGGGGGCATAGGAAACAAGGATTGAAAACAGTGGTTGAAAAATGAGGAAAATGAGAAAATTGTTTTTTTTTAGACCACTATGTTGGAAGCTTTTCTTTTAGTCCGATTTTCTTCGGCGACGGCTCAAGTTGAAGCTCTTGGCATGTAAACTTGCGATGAAAAATAGAATTTGCTACATCATTGTGTTGGTTCTTTGTCATTTGTTGAAAAGTAGAAAAAAATGCTCATTATTATTCAAAAGATATACGTTCCTTTGACGTTCGTCTACAAAACTATCAAATTTTTGTTATTAATCGATTTTATTATTTTCTGACATCCCACAAAAATTTTTTAATAAAATAAAAAATTTTTAAATAAAATTAAAATAATTGTACATGCCCTTTCCGAAATAAGATGATTTTGTGTTTGAAACGAAATAATTCACCTAAAAGGACATGGTGATCCCCAATTTTCATTCAGGGGGTCTTTGATTCATTAATTGTTATCATTGATTATGAAAGAAGAATTAACAAAAAAGAATCAAAAATGCTATGTTTATCGAAGCCAATTTAAACTTTCCCATCAGGGATAATTTATAGAAAGACTATAGTAATGAATAATGGAACCTTTATTAATTAAATTCAATTATTACCTGAAAATAAAAATAAATAAATTAATATCAATTGTTCTTTGGTCGGTTTTTCTATTTTCATATTAATATCATCTTTTTTTTTGTAAAAACCTCATCAGTCTTACTTTTTATTTTTTAACCGGTTCCCCAATCACATCCATCCGATTACCCAGATTCATATTAATTTCGCTGAAATTCATAATACCAAAGAGCAACAATCAGACTAAAAAAAAATTATCTTCATACGCAGAAAGTTGAAAAATTATAATCCATTATTTCTCACCATTCACCCACAACATTAATTGAATATACATTTCAATTTTTCCAAAACACGAAATAGATAGTCAGGAGTTCATACACAAAGTCAAATTGCGAAAGTTTCATTTTCATCTAGATTTAATTATCAAAATTTGAAAAATAAAACATTGAAAAAATAATCCACTTTTTCAACTTTTTAATTTGTGAGACGAAGATTAGAATAACGAATTCACGGTAAAACTTTATTCTAACAGAAAAAATTCTCCATTGATACGAAATGCAGTATTCAAAACCACGACGTGATCTGACATTGAATTGTAAACTAGGAGCCTCACAGAAAGTCTGAGATTTTTTTAGGAGTACTTGTGATTTGTGGATTTATTTTATTTTCTATTTGAGTATATAAAACTTTTCACAAAAAAGTAGATTTCATTTTGATCTCTAAGAAATTTTAAAAGAGAGACATTAAGCAAAGGTTTGTTCCAATCTGCAGTGTTGCCTTACAAAAACTATTGCGATTTCTTTTAATTGAGGTATTAATGATTAACTTAATTTACCAAAAGATGTCTATTTTTATTAGAATATAGTATGCAAATTTGAGAAAGTAAGCAGTTTTTAGAAATGTGTTATTGTTTTGAATTATTACCTTTTTCTATCTTGAAAAATTTCATATTCTGAATAGATTGGTTCTAAATCAACTCACAAATTTTGATCTTGGCACTATGATCTATTTCATTCATTTCTCATGTTCGATTTACATAAATTTTACAATAATTTTTTTAGGTTTCTTCAGGTAAAAATTTTTTTATCTGTTCAACTGTCATCCTAGTACTTATCAAAAAAAAAATAATAAGGTTGCCAGAAGGGCGTACATAAATTGAGGTATAATTAATACAATTAAAATGTAAACCTAGTGCTCATCTAAAAATAAGGTTGTCTAAAGGTTTCACGTACATTCAGTTAAAAGAAATGATAACCTCTTTACCTATAAAAATAGTACTTAGAGAAAGATGCCACATACATAATATGTGAATTCTTTTATTAAGTACCATTGAGTACTTTATTAGTAATTTTTTTACTAGGTTTTTATATTTTTCTTTTTTTTCTAATTTCATGACTTTTAAAAATGTTTTTGGTTTTGAATCTATTTTACACTGTTAATATAATTAATTTTGGCTTTTCGAATTTTGGTTTTAAAACTGAATTTCCTCGACGAAGATGGATTTTAAATACCTAGTGCACAAATGATTTCTTCAGGCTGGCTGGAACTTCTCCAAATGCCTCATCTGTACAATGGCAAAAGATTTCGGCAATGGTTTACCATAGTTTGGAAAAGTTCGTCATAGTTGCCAAGATTTGGTCAAAGTTGCACAAATGTTCAATTTCACGTGAGAGATTGTCCCTCTCAATGAAATTTGTTAATTATTTATGAGTAAAAAAATTGTTCCTATTAAATTTAACAAGTCACAATGACAAAAGAATCATGTCAGATTAAAGTTGCAAAATTTTATGGCTTACGACCTTATGCAACAAGATGGACGATATAAGATCTCATATTTAATAGTTCATATTACAGAAAAAAACAAAGAGTAAAAAGTGATTTAGGTGAAAATGCTGGGGGTAATCTCGAGATGCAAAAAAATGAAGATCATTAATGGTAAAATGAAAAATTAGTGATCATTCATTTTACCCTTGCCCATCTTCATTTTTTTGCAAGCCGTAATTACCTCTAACATTTTTACCTGATTCACTTTTTACCCTTTGTTTTTTCTGTGATGTTCCTGTATATAGAGAGTTAGCAAAAAGGAATATTTTTATTTTTTTCTCAATCCTCAATTATATTATCCCTTTCCATAATTGATAGTTTCCTGAATTGCAAATTCGGTTTTTGGGCAAGTTTTCTGTCTCTCCTGAATAACTGTCAAAATGTTGGATATGTTCTTCTGGAAAGAAAACATTTATTTATTCGAAGGGCCCCGCACAAATTAGAAGCTGGTCATAATTGGTCCAAGTCCTTTAGGAAAACTCCTAATTTTATATACTCCAAAATGAATGAGTGTTAATCAAATCCACCAAAAGAGGTTTCCGTATGTATTTTCTGCGGGGTCCTTTGGATAGTTTTCCCTGAGAATAAATTGACAATGAAAGAATATATATTTAATTGTTAATGGTATTACAATGTGGCCCTGACAATAAGAAAAGCTATGCACTCGCTTTTGCCTCCGGACTTTGATAGACTGGCGTTGGGACCATCATGGTGTCGTTTTGCGTTATCGTACCATGATGATACCACCTAAAGTACACTTATTCGTTATTCGCTCCATAGAGCTTTCACGATCCACTGTCACTCAGAATTGAAACACTCGCGAGTACCGAACTTATCTCATGCTCACGAGTGAATAATATATCTACATGAGTGCCATATGCTTAGTGTACCTGCTTTACTAAGCTTGCATTTGTATCTTCACAGTAAATCCTAAAGTATTAAAACTGCTGCAGCTTAACTCAATTTTCCATTTAATATAAAAAATTATCCAATCTAAGTGAATAAAAAAATATTCAAGTCCAACTTCGCGGTCCTAGCAACCAAAAGTCGCGTTGTATTTTTTTTTTGAAAACAGATGTAAAGAAGAAATTCTTGTGGAAACATAAGAAGGTGCTAAAAGGTGCTATAAAATGCAACTTTTTCCAGAAAGGTGTGATGGATTTTTCAGTTTTTGGTCTTAAAATGTCCATGGGAATATGCACTACAATAATTAGTCGGGAAATCTCACATGCAAGGAGCTTCCAACTGAAGCTGATTCATTATATGATAATGATAATGACAATGATGGTCTATGATTGATGATGATAGCGATAACTTATTACTGATGATGATACTAGGTTTTACTCAGAGTTGAGAATTCTTATCACATTTATGAAGTAGTAAATGGTCCTTTCCCATCTTAAAGGCCAAACTGCAGGAGACTGGTGCCCTCCTCAGTGTACAAAACAAATCGATCATAACTTCTTTGTTTCTGTCTTTGTTTTCATACTTTCCTTTCAATGACCGAAGTTTAATGTGACTGACGTTATGAATAGACACTCCACCTTACAACGATTTAGCTGCTGAGTTTGGACATGATTTTATACTTATGGAAAAAATTTCTCGCATCAAGTTGATAGCTGGGTGTAAACTTCAAACAATGAATAATACAAATAATGATGTAATGATGTAGCCTTGGATAGGAATGACATTTCTGTTGACGAAAGGCATGTCCTCGGAAAAGTTTCAGATGATCAATGGAGACTGGGTGTTTGGAATGCTAGAGGTGTAAATGACCTCAGGGAAAAAGAATTGCGGGATACAATGCGCGTAAGGAAGCTAAATATGTTATGTGTGCTGGATACAAAGAAGAAGGGATGTGAGAAAAGGAAGATATAGAATGGACTCGAACTTTATTCAAGAGTAAATAATGAATCACATGGTAGACAAGGAGTCGGTCTGATTATGAATGAGGAAGCAAAACAGCATGTCAAAAAGTATGAATACGTATCTCCTAGATTACTATGGGTTAGAATGAAAGTGGGAATCAGACGGCTATTTATTATAACGTGCTGCACTCCAGTTAACGGTGACAGCAGGGATGTAAAAGATACCTTCTGGGACTCGTTGAATGATATTATAGGTACCTGCGATCCTGGCGAAAGAATAATTTTACTCGGAGATATAAGTGGCTGGGTTGGTGTGCAAAACGAAAATACCGACAGGTTACAGGGTCATTTCGAAGACCACAAAACGAACGGCAACGGGAAGAAATTGATTAGCGTACGCTTGGATATAGGCTTGTTTATTACATATAATTGGTTAAGACATAAAATGATCCACTTGTATACATTGTGCCGAGGCGAAAGCCACAGTATGATTGACTTTGCTGTAGCGGATAAGAGACTGAGAAGACTAGTAAGAGATGCAAGGGCCATGAGAGGCTTTGAATGTAGAACGGATCACTCCCTCATGGTTTCAAAAATAAACCTAGGTCAAGGATGGAGGGAGAGAAGAGTTAATAATAAGTGAAAGCAGACGCAAGTTAAAATAAAGATTTCTGCAGGAATCAGAACTACTAATAGTAAGTTGTAAAAGCTGAATAAATATTAATTACAATACAAAGAAGACTGGAAGACGGATTTAAACAATAAAAATGTAGAAGGTGCATGGATGATACTACGGGGTAGCATCTTCAAGCGTGTACCTGAAGTTTGCGGTACTGCGGCTGTAGGAAGAATGACTGGAGTTGATTGGAGGAATAATGAAATCCGAGTAGCTGTTAACGAGAAAAATCAAACGTACTCATGAAAGCTGAATATTAAGGGTCTTAGCAATGAGGAGAGCACTAGACTAGAAAATGATTATAGGGATGAAAACAAACAAAGATACTAGTTGAAGGAAGCAAGGATTTAATCAAAGCGGTAGAAGATAAATAATGCAAAATGATTTTGAAGGAAATGAGAAATTGTTCTGAAAATGGTTTAAGAAGTTTAGGAAAGGAAGTACTAGCACTGAGCTAGTCGAAATTAAGAATGCTAATGGTGATGTGGTATAGGATACAAACGAAGTAAAAGACGGTATGAGGGACTTTTTTGAGAAATTGTATAGAGATAAAGCTATGGAGCATAAAAACTAACAACGTTCTAGGTGACGAAAGAGGAATCGATATCCTCGACATTATATCAGTACTTTAAAAAACTAAAGAGTGGTAAGGCTGCTCGTGTGGATGGTATCACTGCTGATATGCTTAAGAGCGGTGGAGAATATTTGTTTGCGTGGTTGAGCGAATTCATGAATATGTGTGCTGTGAACGGTGAAGTTCCAAATGATTGAAGAAATGCGACTGTCGTCCCTCTCTACAAGGAAAAGGGTGATCAAGGTGACGGTACTAATGATAGAGTGATTAGCCTACCAAGTACCGTGGGCACAATATTTACCAGAATACTTATTGGGAAGGTCATGGGAATAACTAAGGAAAAGATCTGGGAAGTACAGTGTCGATTCATGCCAGAGAGATGATGTGCGGATCAAATATTTAGCGTAAGACAAATCATAGAAAAAAGTTTGAGAGTAAACAAAAAAGTTTTTTGTGCATTTGTTGATCTGGGAAAAGCTTTGGATAAGGTAGATAGGACTAAACTTTGGGAAGTACTGAAAGAGTATGAAGCATATAGTTGGCTTCTGAAAGCAATAAAAGCAATATATAATGGTAGTAAAGCGAGTAAATGCATAACTGATCGATTGATTTGATAGTAAGTAGGGCTTAGGCAAGAATGCGTTATGTCCTCCAGATGTTTAATATATAAATGGACAAATGCCTAAGAAGACCTCTCAGTCGAAGAAGGTGCTGATCTCGGAACAATGGAAGTGCGTTGACTGGCGTTTGCAGATGATAAGATTATTATGGCAGAATCAGTCGACGATTCACAGAGAATGAACTGGATACCAGCATGAAGAGTATGAGTATTAAGATTAACGTGAATAAAACAAAAGTCATTGTGTTTGAAAGAAGGGGTGAAAAAACAGTATAACAACATTGCTTAAAACGAAGAGAGGACAGAACAAGTTGATGATGTCATGTACCTTGGAAGTTTATTTACTGCTAACAGAAAGATAGATGCAGAGATATCCAGATGTATAAACGAGGCAGTGTACGAGCCAATACTAAAAGTAAAAATGTAACGAATAAAGATGAAATTGCAATATATAATTCTGCCCAACAGTTTGAGAACCTCTTTCACCCAACTTTTTATCGAAAATGAGATTTTTAAATCGTTGGAATCTTCTCAAACATGCATCTAATAATGTTAATAGAAAATGAAATAGTTTATAACAACTGAATGCAAAAAGGACATAAATTATTGAAAAATGAAGTTACGTAGCTTGGATACTACGTAAAATGGTCGCGTAATGCTTTCAAAAGGGCGCGGCTTAGCGAATTCTGATACATCCGCCTTTTGACGTCACCAAAAATGGGATACCTCGCCGACATACGTCTTTTTCAAGAAGTCGTATCTTTTCTCACGAGAGTCTCGTTGGGCATATATCGTGGAGGCGAGAAAAGGGCTGAATAAGCAGAGATTTTTTGCTCTGTATGCAGAAACTCAAAAAAACTTATCAATTATTATGATCGGTCGGTAAAATAATCTTCATCTGGTCTTTATGAGGATGTTGTCAGGTTGCTGCGATGCCTGCCGCAACGAGGATGTGCAGCGTAAAAAGAAACGTATATTTTATAAACAGTTTTTAACCAGTGCTACGTGTGTATTTTGGGCGTAAATAAATTTTTAATTATTATTATTAAAAATTATTCAAATTTTGAAATAATTTTTGTATCAATGAGAACAGAATAATTGAATTGCTTCGAAATGATGTAAGGCTTTTTGAAAATTTCCATATACTGCTGCGGCCTGACAAAAACAGTTTTTCTTAAATATTATCATTCGAACTGAAATTGAGTTAATGAGGTTCATAACCTGTGGGGCAGAATTCTGTACTTGCACCCACTGTGTTGTACGATGGCGAGACTTAGATGTATCAAAAAAAGGGTAGGAGTAAAGTGAACGCAGTTGGCATGCCATTTCTGTGGAATATTTGTGATAAAACGCTAATGGACAAAGTCAGTAATGAGTGTGTTCTCAAAGAATGTGGTGTAGAAGAAACATTGTTTGACAAGAGTGAAAGAAATTTGCTGAAATGTTTTGGTCATGTTGAGAGAATGAATGAAGGATGTTTAACGAAACAAGTGTATTCAGGTAAGGTGAACGGAAGCGTACCCAGAGGTAGACCGACGAACGAATGGTTGGACTGTGTGAATGAGACTTTAAAGCGAAGAGACATAAAGGGTCGCAGAAACATAAGAGCTTGCAAGAAAAGGTGTAGGGATGTAAAGGAAGCAAAAAATGTATGCAAGGATGGGGATGTATGGAGGACAAGTGTTTATAAGATGAAGAGTGACGCCTGAAACGAAAGATTTTGGATACTAATGGACTCTCGTGGAGAGCTTTGTTTTTGGTGGTGTGTGTGTGGTGTGTCTGGGATAAAGGATGTGGATCTTCCTATGCGTTTATCAATCAGCTTGAGTGCTTATGTGTGAATCGTAATGTATCATGGGTCTGTAAAGATCTTCACCTGGGATGATTGATAGAGAGATTGATCAGCGATCCGTGTCGGAGCGTTATTGAGGAAAGAGTGTGTCGTTTGAATGAGCAACACCCGACTTCTAGATTGATCTAAAGCCTATCCCTTCTCATACACGCCCATTACTTACCCTTGCTAAATAACTTCGTTGGTTCCTGGTAGTATAACGAGGCTAGAACCAAACGAGTCAGGATCACCCCAAAAGAGATTTGGCCCAAGGGTGTAATAATAATAATACTATTAAAAATAATAATAATATCTGAAGGTAATGTTATGTGTTAATGATGGAAGGATATGATGAAGATGATCTATGATTGATAATGATATTGGCGAAAGATGTTATGTAGATGGTGTTATAAGTTAATGATGATATGATGACGATATGTAATTGATGAGGATATCATGTGAAGATGGTGCTATGTGTTGATGATGATGATTCTGATTTATTATGGATAGTAATTCTGAAAGATTATCTGACGATAATGTCATGTGTTGATAATGATGATTATCTATGATTGACGATGATATTCTCTGAAAATGATTTTACGCGTTGATGATAACGATGTGATGGAACATGATCTATGATTCATAATCATAATGATGAAAAACCACTCTACGAATTTTATGTTTCGAAAGTGGAAGGAAGACTCAACCGAATTGGGTGAAATATGAATGTATGAATTTGACATTTGATGCATGTATCAAATATCAATGTTCACTCTTGTCAACTATTCTGATACCAAATCTGGATCATTTTAATCAATTGAGTATCAGTCTGCTGCAAATGACTTTGATCCAACTGCAAGGTGAAAGTAAAACCCCAGAATTTTCTGTGTTTAGAAGTTACGCAAGGGTCTCTTACTCACCGTTTCATCTTCCCTCGACCGCAGCTTCCGGTTATTCTGCGAGCATTCACGCACGAGTTTCTCCAGCTTCTCGATCTCCCTGCTCTTGCTGCGTATCTCATCCATCTGTAATGCACGTGTGTGGCGAATTTAGATTTTTTTCATCTTCAGGATTAACATCGCATTCTGAAATTCTCGGACTCTAAGGTCTCTGAGAAGATTATAACCAATGAAAATATGTGGAATTATGTATCCTGCCTTTTGTAAGCTCAAAAGCGTGGAAATCGGTCTTAAGACCTACAAAGAAACGCCACGATTTGACGTAAATATTTCATGACTTAGCGTTTCGTAATCTTCAACATATCAGTATATTTTTGTCATTGTCAAAAGGAGGTGTAGTATTACTTATACATACATATTACATACAGGTATATAGGACAACCTTCTTTGCGAATTTCACTTCTCAGAAAGAGAGGCTTTTTCAATCATGGATTTACGTCACGACGCATCAAAACGAACCGACATTGGTGTACAAATAATTCATACAGTAAAATGCAATAGGTACAAATATGTATTAATGTTAAAATCATGCATGTTCAGCATAATTTTTTTTGTTCAAAAGGCGTTCCTTTAACATATATATCAGGAAGTGTACAACCAAGAGTCTCCCTACCCATGCAGAAATTTCGAAAGGGTTCTGGTGGGGCTCTGACGAGTTTTACTATTTCTAATCGGACTCCAGTGAAGAAAATTAAGCAGGTCCTCATCCTTTACTCAAACTAGATTAGATTGATATATTATTAGAAATTGTCTAATAATATGTAAATCCGATGTATAAGTAAATCTTGTATAAGTAGGCCTGCAAAAAATTCCAAATAGTATGTTGTAAGATCAATGTCCTGAGAATTATGCATAGAATTTCCACAGCACGTCCGCATCTTCAACATTCGAACATTATTTCAAACGACCACATTTTTTACACTTGCACTCTTGAAGCACGTAAAATTCTTCAAAATGACGTTAGATATAGATAAATTTGCCATACCTATACGAAGTGTGGAATTCCTCACTAGAGTCTGATAGGGCACCCCTCAGTTTTTTCTGAACTATAAATTCTGATTGGGGCCCCATCAGAACCCAATTTCAAATAGGGAGAGATGAGGAAATTTCTGCACGGGTAGTTATCATACGAAATAGCAATTCACACTTCTCGAATGCAATGAAAATACTATAATTGGTATCAAAATCATATTTGCTCAGCATAAATGTTTTTATTCAACAGCCAATTGTGTGTATCAGAAAGTGCAAATCAGTCTACAACCAAAAATCGCTCACCGTCAAAGAAAATAACAATTTATACCTTCGGAATACAATAAAAATATGTGTTGATATTAAAATCATGTATGTTCAGTAGGGTGGCCCATTAAATGAAAAGTTTCTTTGATTTAAGGAAACATCCCCCAAAAAGCTGCCATTTGGTGAAAAAACAACTGTAAATTTTTGTCAAATTTTTTAAGTAAGAGGTTTAAGGCTCGGAGAGCTGTTACACCCGCCTAAACGTTATAGATACGTAATTCTCACATAATGGATAAAGATTTCTTTATTTTCACCCGGAAGTCGCAAAAAGTGTTCAGAAAATGTAGAAAAATGAAAAGGTATAGAAGAGTTGAACAACCAACCCCATAAATTTAAAAAACGCCTCTTTTATGCACAAAAAATGAATTTTCGAGATCTTCATAGTTTCTTTTGCAAATATTTCTTAATTTCAAGTTAAGTGATCACAAAAATTATTGAGAAAATTCAAGGTACAACATAGTTGACATAAGACACCTTTATGGATCCAAAAACTACCCCTTTTGACATTTTCATGATAGATTTCTTATTTAATGTAACAAGCTTCATATAAAATACGTATGAAAATTGATGAAAAATTTTTCAAAAATGAAGTGTACTACATGGATGGTGAACAACACTTTTGAGATGTAATAAACGACTTGAAAACGTGAAAAATTCGTGTTTTTTATAAGTCACATAAAATATTTCATTTTTGCCTGAAAGTTGTAAGCTATCATCAGGAAAAGTGAGAAAATGAAAAAGTACAGAAAAGTTGAAAAACCACCCACGTTAGTTAAGAAAACATCACTTCTTATAAACAAAAAATTTATTTCTAGCTCCTTACAGCTTCATATGCGAATATTTCAAGCATTTCAAGCAGAATAATTTTAATTAATATTCAAAAAAATTGTATGTAACGCAGTTGTTTGTGAAAAAATAGCCATATAAAATATTTATTGTTCTAAAAGAGATGGTTTTTTTCCGTATGAGTGTGCTACTTTCCAACAATATAATGTATGTTATTTTTCAATATTTTTAAATATATATGAGAACGAATTTGTATGGAATTTAAAAAATTAAATTATAAATATATATGCAAAATTTAGAGTGGGTAGTTTTTAACTACCCGTGTATCACTGTTTCCTCGAAATGCTTGAAATATTGGCATTAGAAGTTGCAAGGAGCTTGAAAATTAATTTTTTATTTATAAAAATAGGTGTTTTTAACATTTCTGTAGCTGGTTATTCAACTTATCTGTACTTTTCCATTTTCTACCTCTTCTGGCGATAGTTTACAATTTTCAAGCAAAGATAAAATTTCTTTTATGTATCATATAAAAAAAAAACGAATTTTTCATGTTTAGAGGTGGCAAATTCTATCCTAAGAGTGTTATTTACCCATCCATGGTACATGTTATGCTTAAATATTATTTCATACATGTTTATAGGTATTTCATATAAAGCCTGTTATATCAAATGAGAAATCTATTGTGAATATTTTGAAAGGAATAGTTTTTGACCCATGGAATGAAATAAAATGGTTCAGGTGTCCATCCGCCTATCTGCACGCCTATCAGAAAAAAACTATTAAAGCTTCAAACCTCAGGTTTTGTATTCGATCCATAGTCTATCACTACCAATTGTAGAAAAATAATTGGATCCCTGGGAATAATTTGCTACCTATAGAAATTCCCCTATCAGAATGAACATCAAGGAATTATGTATATTTGAGAAAAAGAAAAAAATCGGTATTTAAAAAATTATTTCAGATATCGATTTAAAATTTCTATATTCGTGTTTTTCGCAAAAAGTTCTATAGGAATCCGCATGCAGATTTTGTCGCGGCGGATATCGTAATCTTGCGACAATATCTCATTCAAACATGCAGTCATTGAGGAGTGTCTGCCTAAAGAAAAGTTATAAACATTATGGTAAGTTGGTCAAAAGGGAAAATACAAGTCTGATACGTGCTGGTCATGAGTTCAAGTCCCGGTCGAGGCGCTAACATATGTTTTTTATTTTTTTATTTTCTATACATATCAACAATACATATTTATTTATTGAAGTATGCTTAAAAATGATAAGGAGACAATTATTATCAAAGATATTTTGGAAATTAAAAAATTATCATCGTGGAAACTTCGAGGGGCCCGCGAGGGCACCCATAAGGGCAACCATGAGGAAAGCCCATGTTGTATCCTTATGAATTAGCATATCGTTTCCATGAAGGGCCACGCATGGATTGCCCTCATGAGCCCCTCATGACCTGAGGGCAAATTCTTTTTCCACGCAGGATTAAAGGTTTTTTCTGTCCTCAGTGATTACAAAATAAAAAAAAATATTATCATTATACGAATGATATACGTTCGCCTACGAAACCCTTCTTGATGCGCGCTTGTCGCCCATTTCACGAACTGATTTTTTTATTATATCGGGAAGTGTATTCCAAAACCAGGACTCTCTCTAACCTTCATACGCAATATCTTCTTGAAGAAGTGCTTTCTAATAAATGGGTGAAATGTAAAAGAAAAAGTCAGAGGACATTTAGATATGTGTTATTTAGGCCGCAAAATATTCGTACACGGACATACTTGCGTAAAGAGATCCTCGGGCTCGATGAACTTGCAACTTCATCGTAGATTTACTCGGTCGAGCGTGTGAATTTGGGCGGCGGTCAAACGAGTTCTCGGCAGCGTGGGAATACCTACTGCACACTGAGGAACGAACGACCGACCCCAATGCGCGGTCTCCAATGCAGGTACTTGCATTATTTGATATTCCGAGTACCCGAGTAGGAGTTACGGATGTTATATTACGTCGTGAAGAAGAGTGTTAGATATGTACCTGCTTCTCAACCAAGAGTGCCTCTTTTTCTTCTTACTTTTACCTCACCTAGCTATAGAGACCGGCAATGAATACCAGTTACAACTATACAAGTCAGGGTAGTGAGAGGGTCGCAGATTGTAGATCGCTCTCACATCTTCAAGGATAACTCCAAGATAATATTGCTGGGACCAAACACAAAGTAAAATAGATTTGCAATATTCCTCGACCACGTAAAGCGAAAGTTAGACTGCGGTTTTAGCACGAAGTCGTACCATTACTTCCGATCAGTTTTTGGAATTCGGATATGCACTAAAACCTTCCCATTAAGAGAAAATTGCTTCTTTCAGAATCCATAGTCCACTAGAAATTTTTCGCTGGAAAAACGCTTCGGCAAAAAAAATAACGGCTCACAGGGCACAATGGAATTTACTGTTCAAAAATCAGATAAAGTAGGCGACATGCGCCTACAAAAAAGGGTTTCGTAGCTTATTTAAGTATAATTTGAAAAATATTTAACTTTTATATTCTTATTTCACTTGAAAGGGAATTTTGTGATCGGGGGGTTCGGGTTGGCACTTATGTCCTTTTGGAGTACAAAACTCGGGCACTTATTCACTTTTGGAGTGTCGAAGATTGGCACTTATGTCCTCTTGGAATTTCAAACTTTGACACTTATGCCCTTGAGGAGATCCAAATTTGGGTGCTCATGCGCTTTTTGAATTT
Source organism: Melikaiella ostensackeni (assembly GCA_032362435.1). Lineage (NCBI taxonomy): Eukaryota > Metazoa > Arthropoda > Insecta > Hymenoptera > Cynipidae > Melikaiella > Melikaiella ostensackeni. The sequence goes on along the minus strand of JAUMHM010000078.1, from coordinate 37,105,931 downwards.
CCAGTTTTCCCAGTTTTTTCAGTTTTGAAATTCCAAACTTTGACTTATGACTTATGCCCTTTTGAAGTTCTAAACTTTTGTACGTATGCCCTTATAGCATTCCAAACTTTGGCGCGTATACCTTTCTGGAATTTCAAATTTTTGCGCTTATGCCTTTTGGGAATTCCAAACTTCAGCGCTTATGTCCTTTTGAAGTGCGAAACTTTGGCGTTTATGCCCTTTCGAAGTTCCAAATTTTAGAACTTATGATCTTTTGGTATTCCAAACTTTGGCACATATGCCATTTTGGAGTGTCAAGCTTTGCCATTTATGCCCTTTTGAGGTGCCAAATTTTAGCGTTTATGTCCTTTTGGAATTTAAAACTTTTGGCGCTTATGTCTTTTAGAAATTTCAAACTTTTGTTTTTGGCGGGAAAAAAGTACAATGGACTATTTTTGAGAATCGAAGAGCATTCAATTCGTAACATCATTTTTTTCCGAACAGGGCATATACAAAAGGCAACGAATTTGTTTATTCTACTATATTATTGATTTAAAAAAATAATTAATTAAGAAATATATCATTTTAATTTTGAAGGTTTTTTGTGTGTAAAAATGTACAGTATATTCTATTAAAAATGCTCATAAATTACAAAAATTAATAAACAATCAACAACATATTGTTTATAAAGAAATTTCATAAGCAAATAGACCGTTTTTATCCTTTTCTCGCGTAGAAAATTCTTTGATGTCTGATATGTATCGAATTAACTTACCAGGCTTACTAAAAGTGCAGCATATTGTTAATATTAAATACTTAGCTTTGTTATGAATAATGTTGGTGAAGAAAAAAATAATACCTTATTTTTTTAAATGGTTCGATTTTTCGACGCATATCTTGAATTATTGAAAACTTACGGATCCAAGGTACTTTTTGGAGGAAAAAATTGTTACAAATTATAAGGCTCCAAATAAATTACTGGTTTATTCAATAAATTATTTACCATGTCCAATAAGATAAGTACACACATGCAGATTACACAATTACAAATTTTGTGTTTGAAAAAGGATGAAAATTGCATATTTGCTTATATACAGCAAAACTCTGCACACAACAATGCTTTTTCAAAACTATTTTGTGTAAAATTTCCTTATATAGAATTTATTTGTACATTTTTTTAATCAAAGTGATAAAAATGTACTAAAAAAAAAATTCTGGGGAAATTTCGAGTTAAATATGAACTTACAAGAAAATCTGGTTATTTGAACCAAAATTTTCTGGCAAATTTCTATTCTAACAGGAAATTCTAATTGTTTTAACCAGAGTTCTGGTTAAAACAACCTGAATTTCTCGTAAGTTCAGTTTAAAGAACTTTTTTTTTAGTGCGGTTAAATTGGCATGTGCAGAGTATTTTCCTGTAGAACTTGATCCTGTTGAGTTAATTTCAGCCAAAAAAAAGTTACTTTCACTTTGTGTAGTATTCTACTGTATATACAGTTTATTTCTGTAGGGTTTAAACAAACTCATTTTAATTTCGTGTAGATCTTAAAAATGTTGAATTATTAAATTATATTGTGTATCATTTCCTCGTACAAAATTTCACAGTGTGGAGATTTATTTTACATTTGCAAAATTTAATTTATAATTTTATATAAATTTTTACGGTGCAGAGCATAATTGCGGACAATTAAATAATCAAATAACCTGAATTTAAATTAAATTTAAATTATTTGATTAAGATAATCGTTTTTGAATAGTACATAGATCGGCAACACTGGCTATTTGAAGCTAAGGAAAATTTAAAATCACTTTTTAAGTCCCTTTAAAACCTGGTACTATGTGAAAATGCATCTTCTGGATATAATTAATACAGTCTTCTTATTATTATTATGCCATAAAGCCAAATCCCTTTCGGGATAAGCGTAAATCATTTGGTTCTATCGTTCTGCTACGGGGGATGAAGGAATTCATATATGGCAATGTTAAGTAAAAGGATGTGTATGAAAATGAATAGGTTTCAGATCAATCTAGAAGTCATCGCGTGTTATTCATTCAAGCGACACACTCTTTCCACAATATAACTCCGACATGGGTCGCTGATCAATCACTCCAGGTGAAGAGCTTCATAGAGCCATGATAAATCACAATTCACACATGAACACTGAAACTGGCTGATAAACCCATAGGAAGATCGATACTCTTTATCCCAACCACATCCACTAAGCACAGCTCTCCACGAGGGTCCATTAGTATCCAAAATCTTTTGCTTCGTGCGTCACTTTGCTCATAAACAATTGTCCTCTATACATCCTTATCCTTGCATACATACTTTGCTTCCTTCACATCCATACACCTATGACTATGACTCATATGAACTCTTTATATCTTTCTGCTTTAGAGTCTCATTCACTCATTAATGACTTTGTCCATTAGCGTTTTACCGCACATATTCCGCAGGAATCGCATGCCAACTACGTTCACTTTTCTCCTAACCTTTTCTTGATACGCCCAGGTCTTGCTACCATACAGCACAGTGGGTCCAAACACAGAATTATATATTGCAATTTCAGCTTTATTCGTTACACTTCTACTTCTAGTAATGGTTCGTACACACTGTAAAAACTGGAGACCTCTTTTTTATGATACCATTTTTTTGTTGTTCTGTTTTTGAATAGGTTAACTTCATTCTGTTATGCTCAATGTAACACAAATGACTGTGGGATCCCACCAGTGGTCTCATTTTAGTACTTCCAAGATACACAAATTCATCAACTTGTTCGATCCTTTCTTTGCTTAAAGCAATATTGCATACTGTTTCTTCACCCCAACTTTCAAACACAATAACTTTTGTTTTATTCGTGTTAATCTTAATACACATACTCTTCATGCTGGTATCCAGTCTGCTCATCATTCTCTGCAAATTATCAACTGATTCTGCCGTAACAATCTTATTATATGCAAATGCCAGTCCACGCACTTTTATTGTTCCGAGATCAACACCTTCTTCCGCTATGAGAGCCATTTCTTGACATTTGTCCGTGTATATTTTAAATATCCAGGAGGACATCACGCCTAACGCCCTGCTTAATATCGAATCAATCATTGCGTTGTGCATTTTCTCTTTCACTTGCTTCACTGCTATTACATATTGCTTCTATTGCTTTTAGAAGCCAACTATTCACTCCATACTCTTTCAGTACTTCTCACAGTTTAGTCCTATTCACCTTATCGAAAGATTTTTCCAGATCAACAAACGCACAAAAACTTTGTTGTTTACTCTCAAACTTTTTTCCATGATCTATTTCAAGTTAAAGATCTGATCCGTTCATGATCTCCCTAGCATAAATCAACATTGTTCTTCACAGATCCGTTCTTCAGTTATTCCCATGACCTTACCAATAAGTATTTTGGTAAATGTTTTGCCTACGATACTTAGTAGGCTAATCGTTCTATAATTAGTACATTCACCTTTGTCACCTTTTCTCTTGTAGACTGGAACGATAATCAGCTTTCCCCAATCATTTAGAATTTCACCTTTCTCAGCAGACATATTCATAAATTGGCTCAGCCACAGAAACAAATGTCCGCAACCGCTCTTAAGCATTTCAGCGCTGATACCATTTACACCAGCAGCCTTACCATTCTTTAGTTTCTTACTTACGAATATACGAGGTGTGGCTATTGAATAACCGGATTGATTTTTTTGCCGCTTGCTTGGGGTCTCGGCAGCAACAAGCAGGGTCTGATATTGATATTATGTTGAGTGTAAAAGTAGAACAGCGCATCAACGTGAAGTTCCTTGTGAAACTTGGAAAATCCGCTACAGAAACGTGTAATTTGTTGAAGGAAGTTTATGATGATAAGTGTCTATCTCGTAATCAAGTTGTCGATTGGTTTAAAAATTCAAGGAGAGGTCTAGAGGTTTTTGGCGAAGGACAAGATTCCCATAATAGATCTGCAACAGGAAGATTCGTATAGATCGGTGTAGGGATCGGGAAGGAGACTGCATTGAAGGGGTTGGCATCTCCATTGATTAATTTGGTAAATAAAAATTGTTAGAGCATCGATTCTTCTTTCGCCACCTACTATACAACGGGATTGTTTAACGTATCCTCTTCTATGTCACAGTTGTTATCCTCCATTGCTTGACCTCCATACAATTTCTTGAAAAAGTCCTTCATACAGTCTTTCACTTTCTCTTATCAGTTTGATTGGTGGAATGGAAGTTTAATTCTTATTCTTCATTTTGTAGCATGAAAAAGTATTCTAGCTTGATTTATGACACATTTGGAAATATTCCTTTTCTATCATACACCCTTTCATATAAGCAAGAATTTTCCTTTTGTCACGCTTCAAGGTCGTCTCTTGTGAGCTGGACAAGATACCAGATAACCTAAGTGTGGGAGATCGCATGCTTACGCACGTAATGACCTAGAGATTGTTATGCACGACTAGATATATCCGCCACATTGTTTCACGAGAGATTAGGAATATAAGATCAGAGAGGTTGAGGATACATAAATTGTTCTTAATGGATACAAATCTCTGTCGGCGGAAAGTCATTGTATACTTATTCATAAAAAGCTCATTTCAATTGGGTCAAGCATGTTTATCGCTTCCACTCGCGAGTAATGAGATAAATTATATATATTAGAATTATTGCACCAATACTCAGAAAATCAAACAAAAGTGTTTGAAATTACACGTGCGCAGAAACATAAGTATGAAGTACAATAGTACATGTAAAAGTTTATACTGAAGCGAATAATACAAATTAGCCTTTGAGCAAAACTCCAACTTTCTTTGTTTCACATATTAATGGTTCACCTTGAAATAAAAATTGACATACTTTTCAGGTATTTTAGCTTTCCGTGTAGCAAAACGTATCACCATTTCACCTAGGAGTTTCTAAACGTGCGGAACTATTTCCCACGCGGCACAATTATCACAGGAATAGACCAGGAAATGCTCATTGAATATTTTCCGATTTTTACCTCCAAGAAACGTTCATGAGACATCGAGTCTTTAGTTTTAAAATAACTCTTGCACGAAACAAACAGTAATTTATAGCAAGTATTGCAAATACACGCGTATAATGTATCTTATCATGCTTTCTCTTTGCGCTTTCATCGTCACGCGAATAATTTCAGAAACAAACACGTTTCTTTAACTCTAACAAGCTTGGGGAAACAAATTGGTAGGAATCGAAATGCCTGCCATTAAGGTTCATTTGATCATATATTGAATCTATGAATTGATAAATAATTATGGTCAATTATGTTCGGCGAAAGTGTTTCTGTTGGTAAAGAATAAGCAATTGAGCATAAATGTACGAGGGATTATATAAATAGTGAGTTGTAATATGGACGGATATATCCGTATCGTAATGATGAACTACACAATTGGGTGTCCCTTATTTTGAAAATTAAAAATTCTTTTGTTTCCATCGACGGATTTCGTTCTAATGGCCAAAAGAATAGTGTATTCTGAATTTCAACCAAATCGATTAATGTTTAATATAGCCGACCCTGGATCAAAAAAATATTTTAATTTCTATGAAACTCAATTCCATAACTCATTATGAAATTTGTTATATCACTGATAAAGAATCTGAGGTCAGATAGTTGAAATACAAAATGACTGACTTTTTATGGTGGACCCTGAATAAAAAATGGTTCAATTTTTATGATACATAGTTCGATAACGTAAAACTACTTAAATAGGGTTTTTCGAGTCGATGATAATGAATCTGAGGTGAAATTTTCAAAATAAAAAGTGTCTGATTTTCAAATTTTTTAAGCAGACCTCAGGTTCGTCATCAGCAATCAAAAAATAACTCTCATAATAAGCAGTTTTAAGTTATCGAACTGAGTTTCATAAAAATGAAAACATTTTTACTTTCAAGATCCAACATAAGAGTAACAAATTTTGAGTTTTTAAAATCTGAACTCAAACCCGTTTTGAGCGTCACAAGAAATCCCTTTATAAGTAGTTTGAGGTTATGGAACAAAGTTTCATAAAATTATTTTTAAAATGTTGATTTAGGGTCGGTCATATTGAGACCAAAACGTGCTTAAGGCATATTTAAGCTGATGCAATAGTACACTTTGACCGCCCATATCTCGGAAACCAAAACTTTTCCCAACCTAAAAAATTGTTTAATATCGATGTCTCATCATAAGGTATCATTTGTAATATGTACAATTAAGTTAAAAAATGTTAGGACCTAAAGGGGCAAATTTTAGGGTCACTTTTTAGTATGCCACATTTTTTTGGCCATCGAAAAGAAATCCGCATGGGTGGGAGCAAAAGAATTCCAAAATAAATTGTTGAGTATTTAAGGATTACCCTACTATACAGTGAGACTTTTTAGGGTTTCGTAGCTCCAGGCAGAAACCCTTATAGTTTCGGTCGAATGTCCGTCCGTCCATCGTCATTATTTTCCGGGAGGGGAAGTGAGGGGGTGGGGCAAGGAGAAGGTGGTGAGGGGGTGGTGTAGTGACAAGATCGGGTAGGATCACCTTTAAATAACAAAGTATAAAAAATTCCCCATCACTTTCTTTCGCGACCATTTTTTTCTTAATTTTAGAAGAACAATGATATCAATAAAAAAAAGTGAATTCAAAAATCAGGTGATTGAAAGACTTAAACCTATCAAAATTATTTAAATTCCTTTTTCTTTTACCTCTGATCATTTTCAATAATATATTAAATAGGCTACGAAACCCTTTTTTCAGGCGCATGTCGTCTACTTTTACTAATTTTTTTTTTAAGCATCTTTGTTATAATTCGTGTAAATTTTCACACATCGTGCGAGAAAAGTTGCCGGCGATAAAAAGATAAATCGGAAACAGTCATCATAATTCAGGCTTTTCCCGCATTTGGCGGTAACTCGCCATGGCTTTCTCGGTTGGTGCTCTCACTCACGATCTTAGGAAAGGCAAGGTGAAGGCAAAGGCCCTCGGGGTCCGCACGCGAAATGAAAGACGAGAGAGCCTTTCGCCGGTGCACGATTGCCGGATAAAAGTGGAGCAAGAAATCTTGGTCAGACGCTACGTACACGCTCCCTTACAATCCATTGAGTTCGATCGATGGCATCGACCTCCAAGATCCCTTCGGGTACCTCTTCTTATTTTTTGTCGAAAATCAGTCGCAATTTTAATTCAAGACATTTCCTCTGCAATATATTACGTCGGGGTTGTTCTTATTTTTTGCGAAGCTTCGAAATCTTGAGAGGGCACTAAAATATTTATAGTAGCAGATTGATTCCTTGCCGAATACGAAGTCACAAAAAAAAGACTATTAAAAATATTGATGTTATTTCATCGACCAGGGTAATTAATTAATTAATATTTTGATGTTCTTGTATCGATTACTGGTC
>JAUMHM010000078.1:37086972-37098453 GCA_032362435.1 Melikaiella ostensackeni | reverse complement strand
AGTTTTGCACACGATTGAAACCCGAAACACCTCTTTTCATCATAATGAATCATCGTGAAAGCATTAAATCTATTAACAATACTATAGCTGATGTATTTGTTCGCGTCTTCGAGATGTTTCGATCGACCTATTGTGGAACCTTTTATGATCTACTTGTACGGATTTATGAAGTTTCAAAAAAATGATTCATTCTCTTTATATGAGAAAAACATTTTTGATATTAGGAATACTACAGTAATATATCTAATATTTGTTCGCGTCTTTAAGACGCGTCGAATGACCTATTGAAGAACCTTCCATGTCCGCTCTTATGGTGTAGCAATACCTATTTATAATTTTTCAAAACATATTGTTTATCTTGTCTGAATGAGAAAAACTATTTTAACATTGGGAATGCAACAGCACTGCATATGGTATATTTGTTCACGTTTTTGAGACGCATCGATTGACCTATTGAACAACCCTTCACGACCTTCAACGGCCTATCAATGGCATTTTTCAATTTTAAAATCAAATTATTTACCTCTTTTTAAGAAAAAGATTTTTTTTATTGGGTATTTAACAGTACTGTATGTGATATAATTGTTCGCGTCTTCGAGATGCGTCGATCGACCTATTAACGAACCTTCGATGACCTTTTACGATCACTCAATTACGACTTATAAAGTAAAAGAAAAAAAGTAACAGTGTTTATATGAGGAAACCTTTTTTTTTAATTTGGAATATAACAGTAGCATGAGTTAAAAAGATATTTGTTATAACAGAACACATTGATTTACCTTTTTGGTCTTTCTGATATCATTAGAAGGACCATCAAAAAGACCACCTCTCTCTGATTTGCTAAAAATAAGATTTTGAGTAGAACAGAAACATAAGTTTGAAAACTATTGAAAGTGTCAATTTTTTTCTTTTGTTAGGAAAAAACCTCCCTCTACGAAGAAGTAAAGTGCTCATAAAGTGAGGACAAATAAATACACCAATAGTGAATACAACCATAGTACTTCACAGCGGTATTTTTGTTTTTGATATAAATGTATTTCTTTAACTAAATTGTGTACAAACAATACTTAAATTCAATAACTAATGTCCAAACAGTCAAACGAAAGGAGTAGTTGTTAATAATTATACCCCATTTATGGATAAAGGGCGCATGAAACATATTTTTTAAACATTAAGAAAAATACCGATTTGAAAAAAAGGAATTTTTCCCGGTTGCCCTCTAGCTCAGTTTGCCAAAAACTTAAATTGTCTAAAATTGAATTTTCTTCGAAAGGGACTGCAAATCAATTGTACGCTATAGTAATTCAAAATTTATTTTTGCCTATAATTATTTACCTAAAAAAAATGTAAGCAGGTTATTCAATATCGATTTGGGTCTGAATCAACAAAGTTTTTGTTGGTTCGATCATTGAATTTGGTTGTTATATGGTCAACAAAATATTTTGTTGATTTTAGCAAATATGAATAGTTTGGTGGATTCAAAAATGAATTTGGTTGAATCAACAAAATATTCGGACCAATCAACAAAAACTTTGTTCACTTAACCAAATTCTTGCTTGAAATCAAACAAACGATTTTGTTGAATGAACAAATTTCTTTTTCTGAGTGTAGAGGAAACCTCCCTTCAAGAGGTAATACAACCGTCAGTGGATATTCATTGCTTAAAAATACTTACGTATCGAAAATAATTAATTTAATTTAATAAATAGTTGATATGCTACACATGTTAATGAATTTAAATCATTATCATTTTACGCACATTTGTGATTTTAATTAATGATTAACCACTAAAGGTTGCATTATCCACTCCAGGGAGATTTCACCTATATCATTTGTCTATTTGAAAAATTCGAAAATTTAAATTTCGAATAGGCACTCTATTATATTATCATTTGGAGAAGTTATGCACCCTCCGATGAGTAACCTAAAATGAGACATGCTTCAGCTATTCGAACCACTTACTACGTTAATTCACTGAATCTGCAGCCAGTGGGATGGTTCAAAATGCATTTTTCAAAGATCGTTTCCCCTTCGACTTCGAGTTTGGAGATTGTAGATCCTTGAAGTGGAATGATCGCTGTCGTTGATCTCGTGCGAATGCAATCTGGAGGCCCTATGATTCTTATTGTTAAGTTGATGATGTGGTGGACGTGTGCCCTCGAGGGGTGTGGTTAAAGCCTTTGGCACGCGATACTCCCACGGCAGAGTACCCAGTAAAGGCACTTATTAAAAATTGAGCCCGAGGCCTGAGTCTGCCTCTGACTGAAAATCCGTGGTCCAAAATCCATTCTAATCGACTCCGGTCCAGTTTTGGACAACAGATTATCTGCCACGCGAAATGCTTGCCATGCCACTGCGGTAGGAGTCTCCGGACGTATAATTACGCGAAATATTTTCCCACACTATTTTTAGGATTTTCGTGAGCTCGCTCTAATTTGCCATCTTAAAACCTTCTTCTTTTTTCATCTTTTCGCGTTCCAGAGAGCGAACGTTTAGGTATATAACTTCGTTAGTTCTTCATTTTCCGACTCTTTTCCAATTCCCTCTTAACAAGGCGACGCGACGCCTGGAATGTAAAGTGGCCCTTAACTGCGTCGCGTCTCGAAAATCTCTGGATTAATTGTCTTTTGGGGAGCCTATAAAGATTATGCAGGCGCGCTTTTAAAATTCTACATGCATTTATGCTGCTTTTCAATTTCGTCAATCGATTCAAGTGCACTTGTGTTCGTTTCTCTCTTATAGACAAAAATGTACATGCTCGACGATGTCTTTAGCAACGCCTATAAATATCGCCATAATAACCCGATGCCCTGGAGATATGGGATCAAAAGTGTTTTCAACGCGACGAATAGTGCATTCATTTATTTTGCTGACATAATGCGTCACCCCGCTGGTTACGAAAGGAAAGTGTGAAAATGTAAGCGACAAAAAATCATGATATCACTTCTGTATAAATTGTAAGGGACTTATGCCCGCATTCATGCAAATATAGGAAATTCTTGAACATAACTGTTTTTTAATGATACATAACGCGGGAAAGCAAAGTTTGAAATGATTTCACGTTTCGAATAAATCGTGGGACATTTTTGTAACCCTGTATTGAAATCTTGAAAAGAAGAGCTCCGTGTGAAAATCGGCCCAACTTAGCCCAATTTACAATTGGGCGCCAATTCAGGCCCAACTAGGTAGCCTAGTTAGAAAAAAATGAAATGAATTAACAAATGGTTTTAATTATATGAGAGGCTGAATATAATCTCACCCAAATGCCTTTTTTTGCAAAACCTCAAAATTTATGTAGAATTCATAAAATCTAAAAGCATTTTTTATTGCTTGTAGAGAGCGAGGTGCATGAGACATGATTTGATATGCACAAGCAGTGCACTTTGACAATATATTGTTTGGAGCACGAGAAGCTAAGGACACGGCGTCACTGCATTGTAACATTTCAAATACTGGAGTAAATTTAGAAACCGATATAAATGCGTATAACGCATCTCGTTACTCTTATTTCTGTATCATCAATAAATGATGGAATTTTTAGCAAGTTTTTCAGTCAAAAACGGCACGGTGAGAACACATTGATTGCTGAGCGCCGAGTGACACCTTTCTCCTAAGCACAAATTTGACGTTCAAAATCCAAAAAAAAAATCGTAATCCACTTTCAACCATGTTCTCTCTTGTCTACTTCACTCTCCACGCTTGTTCGAAATATCGACAAGCAGATTAAACTGATTAAAAATCTGTTTAAATTTAATACACAGCAAACATGACGCTGAACGGCTCGACATTTGCTCACTCCGAAAATCGTGAATGGTCTCGGTTCGAATCACGTGATCTTTTAATTTTCACGCACATGATTGATGCACAAAGATTGACTATCCGCGACTGTTCATCTGATCCTCCACGGATGGTCGAAATGAGTGAAAATGAGATGATCGTATTGACCATCCCGGCAGGATAACTTGATTATCCTGATAGTCAGTCTGAACCTCTGCAAATGGTCAGACTGAAGATCAAATGAGAGTCTTGTAGGTTGATTTTGAACCAATCTATTCAGACTATTCCATTTTTCAAAATAGGAAAAGGTAATAATGCAAACTCACAAACACGTTTGTAAAAATTACTAACTTTCACAATTTTGTGTACAATGTTTAAATAAAACAGATATCTTTTTGTAAAATGAGTTGATCATTAATAACATACCTCAGTTTAAGAAATCTTGAGCATTCATAGGCAACCCTGCAGATTGGAACAAATTTTTGTTAACGTCTCTCTTTTAAAATTTCTCAAAGATCGAAATGAAATCGACTTTCTAATGAAAATTTTTAGTGTACCAAAAAAGAACCCGCAAAAAGTTCACAACTCCAAAATAGACTTCAAGAATACCAGCTTTTTCGGCTCATTAGTGACAAATGTACAATAAATGTACACAGAAAAAAAAGAAGAAAGAGGGGGAAAGAGAAAAAGTCATTCAAAACCAACCTCACACTCTTTCTTTTCTCCGTCTTTTTTATGTAACCGGGGACCAACATGTTTCGAAGCCAATTTAGACTTCATCAGGGATAATTTATAGGAAAACAACAGGTACAAAAATGAAGAATTGTTAGATTAGAAAATCATACTTACTTGAAAATAAAACAGATATAATTGATAGTAATTACTGTTTTTGGTACATATTTCACTCATTGATGGGAAATTGATTTTTGATATAGGCGAACTATTCTGAATAAATCCCAAAGTCAGACTATTTTATTCTTTAATTGGAAATTGATTTACACATATTCCAAATTATGACACAAAACTGAAGTCATTGTAACCAGATAATGATTTCATCCCAAATTCTGTTTCATCTCGCAAGATCTCTTTTTAAATTAATAACTTTGTTACCTTCTCTCTTTATAAATAGTATTTCCATGAACTCTCTATTTTTTTTCTTATGAAACAAAATTTTAACATCATTCCAATTAAAATCATGCACATGTGTAAGTCTATGTTTTGTAAGGATCAAGTAATATCTTGCACTTCTATGAAAATTATTTATATGTTCATCTTGTCGTGTTTTAAGTAACCTCCTTGTTTGCCCTAAATAAGCAGCATCACATTGCCCGCATTCAAATTTGTGAATTACATATTGTTTTTTCAGTTTCTCATATTTGTCTTTACCAAATTTTACAATCTATATATTTCATGTAAGCCCAATTTTCTTAACATTGATTTCAAGATACTTGAGGTTTTTTCAAAATAAGGTAGAACAACCGTATTGAATCTTTCGTAATTTTGTACATTGTTTTTGTTCTGATTATTGCCTTTACTCTTAATTTGAACAATTCTGTTATGCATATGCTTGTCAATAAAAGGAATAGGATGATGGTTAAGAAAAAGAATCTGTTTGCATAATTCAATATTCTTTTCATGGAATTTTGGATGAGATAATTCAAGAGCTCTACCAATTAAATTCTTTACAACCCCTAATTTGTTTCGGATGGAATGATTAGAATTTTGAAATTAGTGTCCTTCCTGAACAAATAGCTTCTCTGTGCCAATCAGTGATAATATAACTTTCATCAGTTTTTGTTAAGGTAAAATCAAGAAAATTCAATCTACCTTCTGTTTCAACTTCAACAGTAAACTGTAATCTTGGATGTATACTATTAAATACATTAAGTAGGGTATTCACATTTTGCGCATGTAAAGAAAGTGCAGAATCATCAACATATCTTGCATAAGAGTCCAAATCAAAATTAGTTTTGTGAAAAACTTCATTTTCCAAATCTTCCATTATAATTTCAGCTATAATTGGGGACAAGACTGAACCTATCTGAGTTCCAAATTTTTGTTTATAGAAAGTACCATTGAATTTAGAATAAACAGAATTAAAAACATATTTAGTAGCATCAAGAAATTGTTTTTTCGCAATCTTAGTATGCAGTTTGATCGTGTCTCATCTATTTTCAATAGCAAGTTTAAATCTTTGATATGGAATATTAGGAAAAATGTGTATTACGTAAAAAGAGACAAAAATGTGATTTGTTGGTATTCTAACATTTTCAATTCATTTTAGAAAGGCAGCACTGTTTTTGATTGATCTTGCTAAAAGGGTAACTGATTTTCCGATAATTTTACTAAGAAATTCTTCTAATTTTCTCGTTGGTGAACCTATTGTCGAAATAACCGGTCGTAAAGGAAATACTGATTTATGAGCATTGACAAGGCCATAGGCCAGCGATAGATTTGTGTGAATTGTGTCAATGTTGCTCCTTACGATATTGTTACCCAAACATTTTTGGAGCCTTAATCTCTCTAGAATTTTGAATGTACCTTTTTGAATCATTTTTGTAGAATCATTTGGGATAACTGCAAAAATATCTTTATCATTCAAAATATGCATCACTTTTTGTTTATAAACATCTTTTGATTTTTCAACCGTAATACTCACTTTATCAGCCTTAGTAATCAGTAATTCAGGATGACATTTAAAAAAAAGTTTCATTTCAAATAATCCTTCCCTTAATTCTTTTTCTAATAAGGTTTTTGGAGCACCATTATTCAAAAATTCATTCGATAAAGCCATAAATCTTGCTCTAAATTCTTCGCTATGTCGAAAAGATTATGGAAGGCCCATTCAACCACCTAGAAGGTCAGGCTGATTCTAACTTTGACCCTCCATTTTCCTCCGTGTACGAGAGACGGCTGACTACAGCGGTTTAAAGTTTGATGTTTTAGTCTGATTTTGAGAGACAATGTTGAGTCAAGTAAGATAACAGTTTTATTATCTCTTTTGTACATCCTCATTCTATTCAACTTCACTTTCTTGTCTACTCCATTTCACATTCGTTACCGCAAAGAATACGGTAAATTCTACTTATCTTGTATTCGCTGTTTCGTCTTGGGAACTTGGTGGTTGAGATCTTGAAATCAGAGGGAAATAGAAAAGAAGGAAACTCCTCGAGTGGAATGAAGGAGGTGATTGAGAGCAGATAATGACGTTGCTGCACTTGGAGAAGAGAAAAAAGTCCTCTACAGCTTCGAACGCAACAATAATAGATGACGTTCACACGCTTGAAGGTGTCTAACAACATGCTTTATCCTGCGTTGCACGATCCATCATTTTTTTCGTATGACCTTCTTCTGGGTTCATTGTGCATAGGCTTGAACTTTAGAATGATGTGGCTCGTTAAGAAGAATAGGGTTCGGAAGTATGTATATTACAAAATCAGGGTTGCTACATACTTCTAGGACCAAGAAAAGTTGAGGGCAGGAACGGACGTGTTTTTTTCGTTCGAAAATGTCTACAGTCTACACTTTCACAGTAAATCCCAGAGACATTTTTAATCTGAAGTTGGATAAAAACTCTGCAAACAATTGACAACTACATACGAAGTTGTGAAGGTGGTTGTGAACCCGTCTCCAAATAAAAATTATCTGACGTCGGATAATTGTAGTTGTCGATTGCTTGCAACGTTTCCATACAAATTCAGATAAAAAATATATCTGGGATTTACTATGTTTTGTACAGTTTTGACTTTCCTTGAATTGAAGTTCAGTAAATTTGGAAGAGAATGGTGTTCATTAATTTTATAATTCCCTTTTGTTTATATATCGGAACCTCTAACTTTTAAAGGGTCCGGGCATGGACCCTTAAAAATTCGAAGGGTCGAGGTCCAAATCCGAACCAGTAAGAATTTTAAAATGTTCGGATCTGGACCTTTTAGTAAAAAAGAAACGTTTTAAAGAATGCTAAACTATTGCATTCAGGGATTGCACCCATAAGTTTTAAAAATTTCAGGTCGGACCTGGGTCTTTAAGAATTTTATAAGATTCGGGTCCGGACCTTTAAGTAAACAAATTTTTGGAGTTTGCCCGGATCCGAACCTTTATAATGAATGCTTCAAACGTTTATAAATTATTTTTCATAAAAAAATAAAATAATTTTTAACTCTTAAACAACGGTTCACCTATATTGTAAACCATCGTAGATCAATGCAGAAGGACTCACAGAACACAATTAATTTGTTTATTGACCCACATAATTCTAACAAGTAAATTAAGTGAACAAATTATACCAAATATCGTAATTTGTGGTGGAAAACATTTTCTTTTCTCTAAAACTGCTTAAGATTTCTGTGAGAGTGACAATTATCCCAAAATTTTATACAAAATTGATTTAATGAAATCTTTATTACAAAACATATGTAAATAATGTTGTATATTGTTAGTTAAAGTCCTAATTAACATCTTTTAAATAGTGTACAGCGCTGCGAAGAATGATTCCACCTAATAAATATACTTGAAATTTGTTTAAAGTTTGACGGAGAGAAAATCCTTGAGAGTAGAAGAATTTTAGAAAGGATAAATTTTGTACTATATTGGAAAATCTTTTCGTTTCTTTGTGCCTCCTTTTTTCTTCCTTATCTGATCCTTTTTTAAAAATAATTTCTACCATTCTCCATACACAACCGTAAAGAAAATTATTTGTCACTTTTCTATTGATAAATTTTGGTGAGTACAGTTCCACAGCAATATTCACCACGTTCAATTTTTATATTTCTTACAAGAGGAATTCTTATCACCGGCAATAAGAGCAATAAAAAATTCGGAAATAAAAATTAATTCATCGATATTATTACGATCACATTTGGCATAATACTATTTTCATCAATTTCAATGGCTACCTCAAAATTTACGTCGACTAAATGTTACTGGACGTCTAAACATTATGTGCTCGGAGCAGTAAGTTCAAATTTGGGCATTTTCAGTGATAATTTCACAAAATTGTATTTTCTTATACCAACGACAGCAAATCAGGGGACAGGTATTTTACTTCTAAAACGTTGGTTTAGCCTCGTATTATTGAAATTTAAAGAATATTAAAGAATTCCTGAATATTTGTTTTTCAAACGGTATTATCTTAAATTTTAAAAGTCACTTGATTTTTACTTGTTTTCTATTTCTTTGCATAGGAAATAAGTGTAAATCAACTGAAATTCAAAATTCAAGATAGAACCTTATGGTTTTAGGATCATGATATTGCAAAATCAACATACTGCATATTTAATGTCTTTATGTTATTTTTTCCGTCATCAAAGAATCGTCATTGCTGATAAAAAATAATTTGTGCCCAGTGATAATTTATTATACCTAAAAAGATTCTGAAAGTAAAAAGTGATTTTTTCGGAACTAATATGATATGTCAAGAACGTAAAAGTTAAAACTATCTTTGAAATGTCTATATATTCAATTATATTCATTAAAATCTAACGCAATTATTAGCTTAATAAATAATTTAAATAAATAAATGAAAAATGTTGGCATTTTCGTGTAGAAAAAAATTGTTACGAAAGGAGGTGTTTCGGGTTTCAGTCGTGTGCAAAACTACGAATCTTACCGACGTTTCATGAACATGTTTCTTCAGGGCTGCGGCTTTAGTGAACTGCAATGTTCACGAAACGTTGGCAAGATTCGTAGTTTTACACACGATTGAAACCCGAAACACCTCCTTTCATTATAATGAATTATCGTGAAAGCATTAAATCTATTAAAAAAATTGTTTTTTGCACTAAAACTGCTTAATGGTGTGATAAGAATGTCAATCACAAAATTTGATGCAAAATGATTAATAATCACTTTTATGAAAAATTTCCATTAAAGAAAAATTGTGAATTTTTTATCATAAAGAAGACTGTTTCTTTTTTGCGCTGCTTTGAAGTGTAGAAACACTTGTTCCTTATCAATTAATAATCATTATTTTTATCTAATGAATAGTAATTTGCATATATAGAATTTTAGGAAGGTTCAAAATCCCGAAAAATAGAAAACCCTTCAAAAAAGCTCAGAAATCTGTGATTTAAAAAAGTAGTCTATGGTTCTAATTTTTCAAAAATAAATTTGAAGAAAGGCTTTAGAATTGAAGTAAAAATAATCTAATCAGCACAGATTTCGATTTTCAAATAATAAAAATGAATTACATCATTAAAACTCAAAATATAAGGTTGAATTTCTACTATAATCAGAGTGGCACCTAGACTACGAAAACCGTAAAAAACCCAGGAAATGATACTGAATTTTTGCTTAGACCGGGACTTTTTAGAGTTTTTAGTAATTATTTTGATTTTGAATGTTCTAGTTTGAAATTGTACCATTTGCATTTTAATTTTAAAAAGACTCTCTCTCTCTCTCTCTCTCTCTCTCTCTCTCTCTCTCTCTTACGATCAGATACTGAGTATCCTAATATCTTTCATTTCAAAGTTTTGAGTTGCACAGCCCCGTTATTTATTCCGATAACTTTCACTCAAGTCGTTAAAAGACTGATTACATTTGAGAAGATAATAAAAAGATGTTAGATATTGAACCAAAATGGAGAATAGGATATAATTTAGAAATTTGGGCTGCAGAGATTGAATATAAATTAGAAGATCGTTTACTTAAAACCTTATTGGCGTGTTAGAAACAAGATTTTGTCATTCTGAATATGGCAAGCCTTTCTAAGTTGTTTGCACCATATAAAATGAATGTGTCTTAAGGTAGTTAGATTATTTTCAAAAGGTTAAGCTTATAGATTAATCTACGAAGTATTGCATTGGAAAACGCACTATAATGTATGACACATATTACTATAGGGTGTCTTGCTCTAACGGTTTCTTCCACCACAATGCTTATCTATTCTCTAAAAAAAAATACTTGACTCTGGTAAGACTCGCTGGAGGTCATTTTAATACTAAAATATAACTGTGAAATGACTTCCCGCAGCTCTTGGGTGCAGTCAGGGTATATTTGTATAAATCACCTCTTATATATTGCAAGCCCTATGAAAAACCGTTATTTAAATGAGCTACATAGAAAAATCTAAAATTATAAACAGAAAAAGGTAAACAAAAGCAACGAGGAGTGCGTTGAAACTTTAAGACTTCAAAAGTGAAACTTATGTATGTTTTGGATCATTTTTAGTGCGTTTTTTTATGTTTTAGAAATTTCCATTCTGCATCTAGTTGCATATACATAAATTAAATAAGTACATAAACCGATCGTAAAATCTCATTTGACACGATAATAAAAAACCAATTTCTAATTTATCATCAATGTCAAGAAATACTCGATGTTTTATGCGATCTTGTGGGACATAAGAAGACTTACCATTTTAATAGTTTCGCTGCGGAAAGTTTTCTGAAGTGCAGCTCGCTCAGCTTCGTGATTTTCATGTTGGATTCTTAAATCTACTGTTCGTGATTTTCCTGCTTCTGTTGCAATCTGTAAAATAAATAAACAATTTTGTTACTACTACTTCCTTATTTTGTTTATACTCTCTCCCTTTTAAGAGTTTAAGAGTCTTGGCAGAAGCATTATATGTTTTCTTATCGAGACTAGAACATACCGCGCGCTATGCGCGCGGAAGTTCTAGTAAAGTTCACCTTAGAACACTTCAATCCAATGATTCTATAATATATTTACAGCAAATTAATATTTCATGGCGCAATTTTTGAAAAA
>JAUMHM010000078.1:37058293-37074817 GCA_032362435.1 Melikaiella ostensackeni | reverse complement strand
GTATAAAGCTCAACGAGGGATGCCAGTTACAAAGACGGAATTGTTAGACTCTGTCTAGAAGTATGTGACAATGATGCAAAAAAAGACTCCCTTCTTAGATAACCGCCCAAGTCGTCATTGGTATGAAGGGTTCAGAAAACGCCATCCACAATTAATTATTAGAAAACTACAGCATTTAAATTTGACTCGAGCAAGTGTGAGTCAAGAATATTTACAAGGATGGTTTAATGAGCAAGAAAAATATTTGAAAACAAAAGATTTACTTGAAATTCCTTCCAACAGAGTTTTTAACTGTGGTGAGACAAATATAGTTTTATGTCCGGATTCTGAGAAAGTTACAGCAGAGATAGAATCTCGTTCAGTCTACAAGATAGTTGATGCTGGGAAAGAGAGCTTCACAGTATTGTTTTTGTATGCTGCAAATGGAGCTCGTGCTCCACCTATGCTTATGTACTCTTATAAAGGAGATGTACCAAAGAAAATTATCGAAAATACTCCAAAAGGATGGGGTATTTCGGTATCAGAAAATGGTTGGACGACCACAGAGACCTTTTATAAGTACATAACCAATGTTTTCCATCCGTGGCTTCTAAAAGAAAAAATTTAATTTCCAGTTCTAGTTTATTTGGACAATCACTCTTTACACATCAACATACCTCTAGTGAGATTTTGTTGAGATAAGAGGATAGAATTAATCGGTCTTGTCCCAAATTCAACTCATATCATGCAACCATTGGACACATCATTCTTCCACCCTTTCAAAGTAGCATAGAGAAAAGCTGTGCCTAAATGGAAAACACAACAGAATGTTACACGTTCGGAAGAGAAGATTTTGCCTTAGTTTTGAAATTTGCTTTGGAAATTATGGAAGGAAAAAACAATGTTATCAATGGTTTCAAAGCATCAGGGCTATGGCCTCTCAACCTTACTGCTGTAGATTATGATGTGTTGAAGAAAAGTAAAAAGAAAAAAGAGTCGTTAGATCAGCAGGATAATTCAAAGGATTCAACTGAGGTTGAACAACGAAAATTCTTACAAAACTTTGAAGGTAATCTGTCTCCGGAACTACTTTTAGAATTTCAGAATGCTTCATTGAGAGGATCATGGACTGGAGATATTGAAAAGAAATGATTGTTTGGAATCCTTTGAAATCTCATGAAATTCATAAAAAGCTTTGAAAATTTGGTTAAATTCCGTAAAAATCTGTAATATTTCGAAATACTTTGTAGTCCTTTCAAATATCGTGAAACGACTTGAAATCTGTTGAAGACCTTCAAAAACTGTGAGAATCTCTTAAAATCCTTAATAATATTTGGAAATCTTTTGAAATTTCGTCACTTCTCTTGAAATCTTACGAAATCCTCTAAAATCCGTAGAAATCTCATAAAGTCCTTTGAAATCGCGTGAAATCATCAAAATCCATTGAATTCACCTGAAATACCTCAAAATCCTTTGAAATTTTTGCAAATCTTTTGCAATCCCTTCAAATCTTCGAAACCCATTAAATTTCCCTGACATTCTTCGAAATTCGTGAAGAAATTGAAATTCTCTCTGAAAGTGTACTAGGTAATTTCTTCAAACTTTTGAAATCTTTTAAAATCATTTTAAATCTATGAAACCTCTCGTAATTCTTTAGAATTGTTTGAAATACGCTACAACTTTTGTGATTTCTTGAAATCTCATGAAATCCCTAAAAAGTTTTGAAAATCGATCGTCTTTCGAAATATTTAGAAAAAGATTGGCAAAAAAAATTTATATTTCTGAACAATTACAATTGAATTATCATTTACTAATTATGAATTATAATTATGAATATCTAGTTGTTTCAAATTATTCATCGTTTAAGAATATTCCTTAAACTTTCCAAATACCGAAAATTCTCAACTGATATAACAATTCCAATTCAAAAAAATACCTCTAAATCTCGTACAGAAC
Source organism: Melikaiella ostensackeni (assembly GCA_032362435.1). NCBI lineage: Eukaryota > Metazoa > Arthropoda > Insecta > Hymenoptera > Cynipidae > Melikaiella > Melikaiella ostensackeni. Next base: position 37,072,882 of record JAUMHM010000078.1, on the reverse strand, counting down.
AGGATGATACAACTTTTGATAAAATCGTTTGAAGCAGCGCCGAAAGAAGTTAAGACCACACCTGATTACCTGTTCCGGAGATTTATGGCGGACACCGAGGGAAGACATTTATATACTTTATGAACTTTATAGGCTACATGGGCGACAAGTATTCGACTCACGTGTAACTTTTCCTCCAGCTTCTTGTTGGCTGCTCGTAAGCTTTGAACTTCGACCTGCAATTTTCGAGGGTCGATGCAGGTACTCGTATCGACTTTTCGACGCTTTGTCGAGCTACCTGGTTGCAGAGAATTCGTCTTCAATTTCTTTATCGTCGTTTCAGCCTCAGATAGTCGTTTCTTTAGTGCTGATAGTTCTCGTCGATGATTCTCATCCTTCCGAAATTCTAGCTTTGAGGAAACAAGAGTGGCCTCTACCGCCGGGCGAGAAGGAGATTGAGAGAGTCTGAAAATCGAAATTATTCGGTAAAGGTTAGAAACGAGAGAAAGTGAAAGTCGAGTCAATAACAGCCGCTTACCTTCACTCCTACCCCCCACCCCCACCCCGCTTCTCCTCACACCTATCCCACACCCCAATAACTCTTTTTAACATACCTACACCACATCCTCTTAGTCCCTTCTCATCACACCTTCTCCTCATATTCACCCACCTCTCTCTTCCAATCTAACCTCTTCATCCGCCCTTCGCTTAATTTTCCTCTACCTTATGCATACTCCTGACATCTCAATTCATATTTCTCCACATCTACCCCACACCACATACACCCCTTCTTCTCAGAAATAATATACACCCCCAATATCTCTTCTTCTGATCTCTTTGCCTCATATTCACCACCCCTCCTTTCCAATCTCACCTCTTCATCCGTCCTTCTTTTCCCTCTTCCTATTTTTGCTTGATTTGTCCTCCCTTATCATTACCCCTCACATGTCGTCCAATATCTCTTCACATTCATCCCATACCCCATACATCCCTTCTCCTCAGAAATGCTACACACCCCCAATATCTCCACTTCTGACCCCTTATCCTCATATTTTTCAACTCTCCTTTCCAGTTTCAACTCTTCATCCACTCTTTCCCTCCTCTCTTCATCCGTCCTCCCTCTCTCTTTCCCTATCTTTCACTTAATTTCCCCTCCCGTATCACTATCCTCACATTTCGTCCCATATCTCCTTACATCTACCCCATACCCTATACACTCTTTTTCCTCCGAAATGCTATACACTTCGTATATCCCTCCTCCTGACCCCTTAACCTCACATCCATCACCTTTCCTTTCCAATCTCACAACTTCATCTGCTTTTCCTCTCCCTCCTCCTATTTTTGCTTGATTTCCCCTCCCTCATCCCTACCACTCACATCTCGTCCCATATCTTTTCACATCCCGACCCATAGATCCTCACATCCACACCATATCAAATACACCCCTCCTCCTCAGAAAGACTATACACCCCTAATATCTCCTCTTCTGACCACTTACCCTCATATTTACTACCTCTCCTTTCCAATTCCGCCTCTTCATCCGCCCTTCCTCTCCCCTCTTCCTGTCTTTCGCTTGATTTCCCTTACCGTATCACTTCCCTTACATCTCATCCCATATCTCTTCACATCTACCCAACACCCCATAACCCCTTCTCCTTAGAAATACTATACAGCTTCAATATCCATTCTCATCACACCTTCCCCTCATATTCAACCATCTCCCCGTTCCGAACTCACATTTTCATCCACCCTCTCCCATCTTCCTATCTTCCGCTTAATTTCCCCTCCCTTATCCCCACCCATTACATCCTATCCCACATTTTCTGACATACAAACAGTTACAAATACACCCCTTCTCCTCAGAAATACTATGCACCACTAATATCTATTCTCATCACACCTTCCCCTTATATTCGAACACCTTTCCGTTCCGAACTCACCTTTTCATTCACCCATCCTCTCCGCTCTTCCTACATTTCGCTTCATTTATCCTCCCTAATCCTCATCCCTCACACCTCGACCCATACCTTGTCACATCTACATCAAATCAAATACACCCCTCCTCAGAAATGCTATACACCCCCAATATCCTTTCTTCTGACCCCTCACTCTGATATTCACCACTTCTCCTTTCAAATCCCACGTCATCACATGCCCTTCCTCTCCCCATTTCTTATCTTTCGCTTAATTCCCTCCTCCCTCTTCCTAATCTGTACATCTCGTCTCATATCTCCTCACATCTACCCACACCCCATACATCCATTCTCCTCAGAAATACTATATACAACCGCAATATCCTTTCTCCTGACCCCTCACCCTCATATTCACAACCTCTCCTCTCGCATCAATCCTTCCCTGTATTCCTGCCCTTCCCCACAACATTCCTCTGTCATTCCATCCTCACTCCATGTATCCCTTTTGCTTAGAAATACTATACACCCCCAAAATCCCTTTCTCTGACTCTTTACCCTTATATTCACCACATCTCCTTTCACTTTGACCCTCTCCCGCACCCCTGCCCTTCCACTCAGCACTTCTCTTCTCCACTCGCCTCCTCTTACCCCTTCTACTGACCTTCTACTAACTTATCCCTCTCTTCCACTCAATTTCTCCTCCCCTCATCCATTTCCTTCACATCTCGCACCATATCTCATCACACATATCCTCACATCCCTTTCCCTCATACTAATCACACATTATTAATACTTCTGCCCTTCCACACAAAATTCCTGTTATTTCACACCCTCTCCCTTCTTTCTGATTAATTTACCCTCCACCAATCCTTTCTTCGACATCTTCTCACATGTTTCTACAACCCCATATCTTTTCTCCTCACACCAAGTCTACATCTTCAATATGCCTTTTTATCACACCTTCCCTTCTGTTTACCCCTATCCTTTCCAATGACCCTTTTTCTCGTCCCTCCCCCAAGCTCATGTCCGTTCCTCACCATTCTCAACATTCCTCTTATTCATTCCATTCTCTCATCCCTTCCTACACACTTACACTTTCCTTTTCCTATTTCTCGCTTCATTTTCCCTTCCTCATTCCTACCCCATACATCCTGTCACGATTTTCTTACATCTACCACACACCCTATACCCCCTCTTGTCCTCAGAAGTACCATAAACCGCCAATAACCCTACTGTTAACCCCTTACCCTCATATTCACCACATCTCCTCATCCATCGACACTTCCCACACCCCTATCTTTTCTCAAAACATTCCTCCCCTTTATTTCCCTTCTTTCATCCCTTCCTCTGTCATTAAACATCCTATCTCTCTCTTTCGCTTAATTTTCCCTCCTCCTATCCATTCCCCAGCCTCTTGCCTGATATTTTCTCACACATCCCCCCACTTCCAATATCATTACCCTTACCCTCTAACGCATTAACGCCCCTCTCTCTTTTCTCACTTTCCTCCTCTCACGCCTCCTACTAACCTTCCACTAACCTCTCCCTCCTACCTAATTTCCCCACCCCCTATATATTCTCTTCACATCTCTCTTCTACTTAATTTCCCCTCCCCCTATATATTCCCCTCACATCTCACGCTAGTTCTTATCACATATCCCTATACTCTTTCACCTCATACTAACCCCACACTCCCAATATCCCTTCTTCTCATATTTACCCCCCTCTACTGTCACATCACCGTTTCCCTCGACCCTTCAGTGCACCCAGTCCTTTTCCCTATCCCTCTCCCTCAATATTCCTATTTTCCATTCCCCTTCACTGACCCCGTTCACTTCCCTCTCCCTCTATTCCGATGAATTTCCCCTCGCCCTTACTCTTCCCCTTATCTCTCACCAGACATCACTACCATCCACCCGTACCCCTCCCCTATTCGTCCCCCTCCCCAAGCCTCTCACATAATTATAAAAATTATTTTAATTCAAAATTTTTTTTTTCCTCGAATGCTGTACGGACTAAGAAATACAAAAAAATGGATACATAAAACATCTCTTTTGTCGTTGAAAAAACAAAATAGATTTCATTTCCATATCCTATAATAAATAGAAACAGAATACATAGAAGCGGAGTATGTTGGAATTAAAGAAAAAAGGACTATACATTTTAGATAATATGGGATAGTATTTTCTGTTTTTTTTTTCGGTCAAGAAAGACTTCTTCTTCAGAAAAAGTATCGACAAAAAATTTAATTCTATAAACTACTTCCTGTTTATGTATTTCTTATACTCTTCGGCAATTTCCTTACATTCGCTTCGTTTTCTTCAACATCTACTCAATTGCTTGTAATTCTTTTATTACCATTTCTTGCACTCTTCAGTAACCGTGAAAAACAATGGCCTAAAATACTTGTCCATAAAAGTAATAATGTACCTACTTAGCTCGAAAATTTAAAAAATATAAGAAAAGAGAAAGTAGAAAATGTATAAATTGTCTTAAGGAAGAGAAAAATCTCCAAAGAGTAAAAGGAATTTCATGAGAACAAGGAAAGATAAAAAACTTTTCTTATGAAAGTAAAGAAGACCAGTGTAGATAAAAAATGGAAAAAGCGCATGCGTACTGCAGAATTGAAAAAATGACTCCTCCGTAAGGATCTAGAACGCAGTTAAAATGCTTACCTTGCTTTAAGGTCGGATATGATCTGTTGATTTCTCGCAGCTTCCGAGGTCCTGGCCTCCCTTATCGCAGTGTCCAGCTCACGTCTCGCGAGTTTTGCGGCTTTTCGTTCTTCATGAAGCTCTGATCTAACCGCAGCGAGGTCCTCTCTCATCCTCCTCGCTCCATCCTCCAACCAGTGTATCGTTTTCCTTAGTCTCTTCACATCATCCGCCGTCTCCATCCTCCGCCTGCATCTCTCAACCGCATCCGGCGGCTTCTTAAGAAGACCAGACTCTTTATCTTTCGACAGATTTGCAGCTACTCCTAGTTTCTGATTTGTCACCGAAAGTGACTTCTCTCTTGGAATCTCTTCACTATTCAAAGACTCTCTGCTCTTGTTTGCTTCATCAATTGTTCCTTCGTTTTCGTCTGGGGATAATTTTCTTTTTAATTCCGAATCCATTGAAAAGGTCTCGCTATTGGAAACAATGGTCTCTTGATCCGTTTCAGGGAGAAAAGTTGAAACTTCTGGATTTGAAGTTTTACCATTTTTGGAGAGAGGATAATTTCTATGATTTATATCATTTGCGGGTGAATCGTCACTGGAGCAGGTACCTAAAGGTCCCACAGTTTCGGAATTCTGATTGTGAGTTTTTAGTGCTTTAGGTACATTTTGCAAATCTGCTGAAGCAGGTAGAGGCCTCTTCAGTGTTCTGATTTCAGGTCCATCGACACGAGACTCTGGACAATCTTCGCAGGGTGAATCTTCGTGTCGAGGTGTCTTCCTGGGGGTCTCCATTTTAGGAGGAGGGGGTTCCATTTGGCGTCTTTTTCTCGTCACGGGTTTCGATTCTGGCCGGACGAGATTACGACAATCACCTTGCTCCAAGGTGGAAGACTCCCCAGTCGTTTTTGAACTCGTCTTCGTTGGGATGACGGTGTCTCCCGCTGAGGGGTTCATCTTGGTCGTTTCTGCAACACAATAAAGTCCGACGGTTATAAATTAAGTATAATAATCTTAAAACTCATTCATTCAGATTCCATATTAACACACAAATTCTATTAAGAAATGGGAACCGCTCAGGTCCAATACGCTACCTGGTGACGAAATTTCGAACCAATGCAAACGGGATACTTTCTACTAGTAAAAATGTAAAAGATAGACAGATGAGACTTCTATTTAAAAATAATCAGATTTTTTCAATTATTTCGCATGATTATAGTGTTTTTCAAAATGAATATTGAAACTGGAATGCGATTCGAATCAAGAGTTACTAGAAGTAATGCTTGATGCTGTGTTTTTGGCTGTAACAGTATGGCCCAACGAGATCCTACCTTTCGAAAAGAAGCAGTCTAATGTGGATAAAGAAATTATTCAATCCATGCGCAACCTTGACTCTGCATTTTTTTTAAATCCATGAAATGATTTATGAGATGAAAAAAATTCAGTCAATTTCAATCCAATATTTCGAAGACATTTTTCTGAATAGTTTTAAATACTTACTAAAAGGGTTGAAAACTACGATTCTCAATTCTACAACTCTTGTCAGTTAAATTGTGGCGATCGTTTTGAATGCAAGCCTTCTTACCGGGAATGTGAGATTTCACAATTTTCGTTTAGAAGGAGAACATATTGTGGATTTCTCATAAAAAATACTAGGAATTGTAGAGGAAGTGGATAGAAGAAAAGCTTGGGAAATATCCTTAAAAATGGGAAAAAAGTCACTTCTCGTTTGCAAGTTTTGTTCCCTGCATTTTCAAAAAAGGTAAAGTAATTGGGTGAACCAAAACTTAAATATAGTTTGTGAAACTTTCCGCATTCATAAGTGTTTTAGAAGGTCGGAATTGCAGCGAACAACGTTTAAAAAGTTCCACAAACTGGATTCAACAAGAATTTCAGATTGCTATTACGTTTGTAGCAATACGTTTTCGGTTTTCCAATTACACCTGAAAAACATGTCGAATTCAAAAGCATTACTTCGCGTTCACGAGATGATCTCTAGAAATCTGCTTTGGGACAATCTCGCTATGGTACGGCAGCCCAATACTTTTTAATACGAAAGTTTGCATTTAGCGTCCAAATCTTGAATACGTCTGAATGCGAAGTGAGATATTTCGCGTTAAAATAATAGTATGAAACACCGTTATTTAAACTTTTTTTTTTAATAATATAGGTATAGAAAGTATGAAGTTTATCGAATAAGCAGAATAATAATATGTACACAATATGCTACGATAGAAAACAAATCGGTATAGGACTTTTTCCTGCAATAAGTAATAAGTCCAGTGTGTAGAACACGTACACCTTCGATAAAGTTACTTTTCGTTAGCAAATAATTCGCGAAAGCGCAAATCTCACCAATCCAGAGCTTCATTCTTCAATTTATTATCGGTTTTGTTTACACATATGGCCGTCCAAAACATCCCGTTTGCCTCCGCCATATTGCGATCTCAGCGCCATGAGTTCGGTTCCCAATACATTGGGCTCGATATTGTCGCGATTCGATATATATCGATTGCTATCGATGCTGTCGATCCAGTAAATTGATTATCTGCATTGTTCTACTTCGTAAACATAGTTAACCAAAACAAACTAAAACACCGATCACAAAAATCGTTTTAAAGACCCACTGGATGCAGTTTTATGGATTGCTGAGCCGACAGTGTTTAGAAAATGAAAAAAATATTATCGTGAAAAGTGAGGTTAGGCTCCGATTTGTAATTGAGAGGTTCCAAATCGATGTCGACGATGAACGCGCCCATCACTGTTTTTTTTAAACAATTTTACTTGAAAAATCGACCTTCCGCAAACGGATTAATGTTTTTCACAAAAAATAGGCCATTCAAAAAAAAACATTTTTTTGCGATTTTTGAGAAAAGTGCCTAGTACTCTAGTACAATTTTTAAAATTAAAAACAATTACCATTTTCTGTATTTATGTTCATATTTTTGTTTTACCTTCTCAGAGTTTTTTCCAAGTTCAGTTCAAATTTCACTGTCGACTTCGTGATTTTCAAAATCAAATTCTACGGTAAATATTTGAAAGTTTATGTTTATTCCATTCTAGTATTTCATGTTCAAACCTAATATCAAGAGAAAAAATGTAACTAAGATCGAATGCAATAAAAAATTTGACTTCTAAACGGGAAGTTCCTTCATGAGTTAAGTTAGTCTTAAGTAAGAAAAATTTATTTATCAGGTGTTTCAAATGTTTTTTCTATAATTTTATACAACTTTAATTACATTTTCGTTTGTTCTCGATGTATAGAATCAATTATAGCGGCCGTTCCGCGGCGTCGAAGCCACCGCCACTGGGGACAGCTAGTTTCCAATATTATTTTGAATAATATTAAGCTATTAAGATATTACTTAGCTATGATAATTTTCTGGCTCTTTCAAAACTTGTTTGTCTTTATTTATTCAAACACTTTTCTGAAAATATAAAATATTAATATACAAATGTCCGATCAACTTCTTGGATGTTCAGACAGTAATGTTTTTAACAGGTGAGCCGAAGACTACAAACATTTTTATAAATCTCTGCCTGAAAGCCAGGAATCAATATGTATATATTGCAATCGAGAAGTTTTTTTATAAAAAACAAGGGATTTAAATAGGCATTTGAAATCAAAAGCACATAACAAAAATTATGAGGCCGTTCAAAAGGAAAGGAAAGCAGAATGACCCTTGGATGAAAATTCTGAAATTCTGAATGTTGATGAAAATTTTGAAAATTATGAACCTAAAAAGCGTTGCAGCGGATCCGAAAATCAAAATAAGTTTGATGAAGATTTAGCTGAAGTGTTCCTGGCTGCTGATATTCAAATGAAAAAAGTAAATAATCCTTTTACTATAAAATTTCGATCAACTTATACCGGCAAAGACGTTCCTAAAGAATCCACTTTAAGAAAAACATTTGCACCCAAATTGTACGAACAGACTTTAAATGAAATCCGCAACAAAATTGGTAATAATGATATTTGGGTATTAATTGATGAACTACTGATTCTTGCGGTAGAAAAGTGGCAAACAATCGTTGGAGTTTTAGATGACAGTAAATCTAGAGAATGTTATCTAAAAACACAAAAATGACTATTACAAAAGCCTATATTTCTGTTTTTGTTTTCTTAGACTTTCAAATTTGTCTTCAATGTATTTTTATCAGTATTTTATTATTTGATTAAATATTCAACAAGTTTGTTGAGAAGTCATACTTTTTAGTAGAAAATTTAACTATTTACTTGAAAATTAACTTTTTTGTTGAAAATTCATAATATCGTGTTGTAAATTCAAATATTTTGTGGAAAATTCGTCTTTTATTCATGAAAATTCAACAATGTAGTTGACATTTTTCTCTTTCTTGACTGAAAAATCTTTTTTGGGTGAAAATTCATCTTTTTGGTTTGAAAATTCATCCCTTTCGGTAGAAATTTTATCTTTTTTCGTTACAAATGCAACTGTTTGGTTGAAAATCAATCTGTTTCATCTATTTTTATTTGGAAATTAAAATATGTTCTTGTTGAAACATCAACTATTCTTCTGTGCAAACAAAGAGAGTGGTAACTCTACATCTTGAATTTGTCACCTGATTTGCAATTGTTTTGTTGAAAATTCGTTTTTTTTTGTTGAAAATTAATTTTTTTTAATGAAAATTTAATTATTCTATTTTTGGTTGAAGAATGGGATATTTTAGTAAAAGTTAAACTATTTTGTTAGAAAATTGAACTCTTTTGTAGAAAATTTAACAATTGAGTTGAATTTTTCTCTTTCTTGAATGAAAAACCTTTTTTGGTTCAAAAATTCTTCTTTTTAAGTAGTTTGGAAATTAATCTCTCTTGGTTAAAAGTGCAACTGTTTCAAATTTTAAATTGAAATCTTCTTAGGTTGAAAACTTAACTAATTTGTAGGAAATTCATCTTTTTGGCTAGAAAATTCCAAAAATTAGTTGAAATTTTTTTTTTTGAAAATTTAACTGTTTTGTAGAAAATAAGCCTTTGTGGCTTGTGAATTTAATAATTTGGTTTAACTTTTTTTCTTCCTGCACTGAAAAATCTTTCTTGCTTGAAAATTCAACTTTTTTGTTGAAAATTCGTCTTTTTAGTTTGAAAATTCATGTTTTTTGGTAAAAAGTCATTAAACTATTTTGTTAATAGTTCGTCTTCTTTGGTTCGATTTAACTGTTTTTGACTCAAAATTAAAATATTTTTTAGCTGAAATATCCACTATTTGCTTAAAAATTAAGTTTTTTGTTGAAAATTCATATTTTCAGGTTGAGAATTCAACTGTTTTGTAGAAAATTTATCTTTTTGGCTTGAAAATTCAATAATTTGGTTGAAATTTATGTTCTTCCTTAACTAAAAAATCTTTGAAAATTCATATTTTCTGGACGATTTGAACTGTTCATGATTGAAAATTTGAATCTTCGTTGGTTGAAAATTCAACTGCCGTAGAATCACCTAACTTCTGACTTTGGCTCAAACTTCGGATACACATTTTTTTTGCTTCTACATAACCAAATAATATAAAAGCACAAAAAAATGAACTTCAAATTCATAAATGACGTAAGAAACCAATTTTGTTCTCAAAAATGAGTATTAATCCCAGAAAACTAAGTGTCCGAAGTTTGGACCAGTGCCTGAAGTTAGGTGATTCTACGGCACTTGATTAAAAGTCGAACTAATTTTCAAAAGTCAATTTTGTTGGTTGGGGATTCATCATTTTTATTGAAAGTGTATGCATTTTTCGAAAATTCGTATTTTTTTGTAGAAAATGAATTGGTAGAAAATTAATAGAAAATGAAAATGAATTTTGAAAAAATGCAATATTTCTACTTGAACTAGGAATATAAAGCGTTTCAAATTAAATTGTATATAGTACCTACAGGTACGTAAATTAATTTTATTTAAAAGAATCTCTTTCAAAGCATCCTGTTTTCTGACTTCTTGAATTCCTTCTTATGATTCTTTAAAAATAAATTGAAACTTTGTAAAAGAGGGGGATAAGGGGAAAATTGGGTCATAATTCTCGATTACTTTGACTTCTTTAATAATTTAAATTTGGCGCCCTTTCTAATTTGAGGTGATACATTTTCCCGCGAAATTTGAATAATGTAATTATTATTTAAGTATTTTAAAAGTAAATTTAGCTATTTAAGCGATTAAAATTCTTAAATAAAATGTAAATAGGAAGACATTTTTGCTTTGAAAGTTAATCAAAATAGAACATACGATTTGTTAAATTCTAATTCAATGTGCTCAGAAATGCTTATCAAATTCTCAAAGCACATAAAGATCGAGCATATTCTCAAGAATACTCTCATGCTCGTGAGAATTTCTCCAAACACTTAAACTCTTCAGAACACTATTAATGACCTATAAAAAAGTTTGCTCATCGGGAAATGACCAGACATTTGTTTTTGATTTTAGAGGCAACTCTGAAATATTTTAGATTTTCATTGAGAATTTGACTGCTAATGAGAAACTTTTCTCGCGTATCTTGATTGGTAGTTTATTAAAAATTTCGAATGGTGGACCACTCTCAGATTGAGTGTACGAGAAATATATTCTCAAAGAATACGTCGGAATACTTGAGAATGTATTGGAATGTTTGGGAATATCTTTAAACAAAAGGAATACTCGGAATATATGGGAAGATGAGAAAATATATGGGAATATAAGGGAGTATTTGAGAATATTTAAGAATATTGCGGAATATGAAATTCGTTTGATAAGTAAGGTAAATTTCCAGCTAGAAGAAACCTGGATCCACCACTATACACTCGAGACAAAGCAGCAGTCAAAGCAGTGGCTACTGTGTGGTGAAATCGCGCCAAAGAGGGCGAAGTCTGTTTTGCGAGCTGGGAAGGTGATGGCCACAGTATTTTGGGATTCCCAGTAAGTAAAAGTAAAAGTAAAAGTAAAAGTGCAGAAATTAATGGAATTATTTGTGCCAAGCAAAAAAAATGTTGTGGTATGGCACCTGAAAGAAGAAGAAAAAATGGTTAATGCCTTCCGTTCGGGTTTAAAATTTTAAAATTATTTAAATTTTACGTATGGGCTGAAAAAATATAACAAATTATTTTTGGCTACAGTTTTTAATGTAAAACAACAACAGAAAATAAAAATTAAAAAAATTTATTGTGCACGATACAATTTTTTGAAAACGTGAAAAACCAAGTTTTGTTAATTTAGTTAATGGCGCGTTTTTGAATCAAAGTTGTACATGTCGAGTTTGAAAGTTATTTAGTTTGAATCGAAGAAGCATGTAAGCAGTATTTTCTTAGTATAATAACAAAAAATTTTCGTACCTTTTGAAGCGTTTCCAAATTGTAAGTTTTGCCTTTTATAAACGATTTCCATGCTTTAAAAAGGATAGACATTTTTTTCTTTCATAACAACAAAATAATGACATGTTTCTTCAATTCCAACTGCAAAAATTCGATATGTGCAACTTTTTTTTTTATTCGCAGTTAACTACATATTAAAGAGACATGTTTCTTACACATATTTAAAATATCATAGCTTGCTCAAAAATTTGTGTTTTAATTTTTAATTTTTTATAATTGTTCGCCAGAAAAAACTGAACGTACAGAAAATTCGCCAAAATGTTTTTGTCCACATAGAAAAATCTTTTTCAATGTTCAAATTCAAAAATCGAACCGAAGACATTAACCGATTTCAACGACTTTGGTTGTCCTTCTTTTGAATGCTTAAGTACAACTTTTTTTTCTCGACTGAAATGATTCAATTGGCGCACTCTCTCTCTCCTCTTGAAAAATTTACGTAAAACCTCAATGGAAACACTGCGCGAAGTTCAAAATGCAAATTTTTTATAATTTCATTTTTTTTAGATATACAAATTGAGTTAAAAACTGTATATTTTATATTTACTAACTAATTTCGACATGTGCATATTAAAGAATACATTTTTGCAACTTGTTACTTATATTTCGTTAAAATATGAAATTTTGCGCTATTATGCGAAAATTCCAAAATTATGCGATGAAAATAAAATGATGCGTTTTGATGCCACGTTTAATTGAATATATTTGGCATGAAAACGTTTTATAATATGAAAGTCCTAGGTTATATTTAATTTTGAGACATTATGCGATTATGCGTCTCGCATAAATTGGAGGTCCTTACTTATGAACCTCAGGTGGTAAAATATGTGAGAATATTTGGAAATATTTCGGTATGCTTTGGAATATTTGGGAATACTTTGGAATGCTCAAGAATATCTGGAAATATGGTATTAACGGAATATATGGGAATACTTCGTCAGTGTACGAGGATTATCGGAGTGGACCACCCCTCATTAAAAAGGTTTCCATGAAGTCAATTTATACACTGAAAAAAAAATGGTTGGTTGGGACAGCAAACTTTTTATTAGTAAAGATGGTATTAGCTGCGACAACTACTTCGATGGTAAAACTAACTAACCAGTTTTCTGCGGGAAAAAATCGGCGTTAGGAGTACTTCGTAGTTCATATAAGTAACGATAGTAATTGTAAGCCCAACAAATAAAAGTAGTAGAGGTTACAAGTTTTATACCTCGGCGACATTGGAAGAACTGAAGCCTGAGCAGTGCTGCCAACATTCGCGCCGAAATATGGCGTCAAGTTTACGATCGTCGCCATGTTTAGTATTTTAGTTTCGGAGGTTTTAGGAATGTCGATCACGTGGATTAATTATAAAAACATACTGCAAGTTCAGAGTCTGCTGCAAACTTTGAGATCAGAAGATTACTTCGAAAAACTCTAAGCTAAAAAAAAATAAGTGATTCGTTTGACATGAAACTTTCAGTATTTCATGTAAGCAATATAACCTTGTTATACCAATGAATGTTATCTAGGTAAAAATAATTAGCGAAAATTCACATTAAATCCACGTCGAATCTGAGTAAAAATTCACTATGAATTCTCGAATCGCTCTGCTACAATGTTTTCTTGTGGATCTCAATGTGAGTTTACATTCTTCATGGATACTCGTAGAACGAGATGAGGTTACTTAGGTAAAATCTTGAAAGTTCCTCATGTCGCTCGATAAAGTATTTTTTACCTACGTTTGAGTTTCTTGATTTAATAGGAATTCTCCAAGTTTTTATACTTCCTTTGTGTGGTAATTGATTTTTGAAGAATGATGTATTTTTCCTTTCGGGAGTAGAAACTATACTAATTTTTGTAAAGGATTTCCGAATATTTTAAAGGATTCTGAGGGATTTCAAGGTATTTTAAAAGATTTTGACATATGCAATAAGAAGTTGCGGGATTTCGCAGGATTTTAAAGGGTTTCAATAGATAACTAAGTATTATCACGAATTTTGTAAATTGTCAGGGGATTTTAAGCGGATATTGAACATTAGAAGGAATTTCATAAGATTTCAAAAGATTTGCAAATATTTCAAAGGATTTTAAGATTTTTTACCAATTTAAAGGGATTTAAAGCAGTTTCGATTATATCACGGGATGACTTCAAAGGATTGCAAGGGATTTAATTTAATTAATTAATTTAATTAATTAATTAATATTTAATTCAAAGGGACTGCCGAATATTTTGGGGTAAATATCTTAAAGAAAAGGAATTTCGGGATACAATGTGCGTGAGGAAACTAGATATTTTGTGTGTACCGGAAACAAAGAAGAAGGGATGTCAAGTAAGAAACATAGAAAACGAACTCGAACTCTGGTCAGGAGTAGATAATGAATCATATGGTACCCAAGGAGTCGGTCTGATTATGAATGAGAGAGCAAAACATGTTAAAAAGTGTGAATGGGTCTCACCAAAGACTACTATGGGTTAGAATGAAAGTGGGAATCAGAAGACTATTTATCATAGCGTGCTACGTTCCAGTTTATGGTGACAAGAGAGATGTCAAAAATACCTTCTTCGACTCGTTAAATGATATACTAGGGACTTGCGATCCTGGCGAAAGAATAATTCTACTTGGAGATATGAATGGCTGGTTTGGTGTGCAACGCGAAGGTACCGACAGGGTACTGGGCCATTTCGGAGACCCAAAAACGAACGGTAACGGGGATAAA
>JAUMHM010000078.1:37012225-37025926 GCA_032362435.1 Melikaiella ostensackeni | reverse complement strand
TCAGGCACTTGACTTAGTCCGTGGCTGATGATGACGCACCGGGGTTTCCGAGACAAAATTAAATATAATAATAATAAATTATTATATTACAGGTCCGCCAAATGTTTTTTTATTCCTCTATACTATCAATTTATTCATTTTTTATGAAAAAAAATTATTGAATAAACTACCTCATTAAACTAATCTCTTTTATTATAAGACACTTCAATGTTTAAATTTTTTTCTATTCGCAACTTGGCTTTGTTTTTTTATTTCACAACTTTGAATACCCTTAACATAAATTAATAAAATATTAATAGCCATGTACTAAGCGAAAGATTTCCACACATAGTGTTTTTGGCCGAATACAAATAAATCAAAAAATGGTCTAATTTTTTTCTTCCATCTTCCATGGTTTGAAGTGCTCTATTAAACCAAAAAAAGTATTAAAGTAGTATCTTTCTGATGGAAAAAGTATACTCAAAAATGAAAATGAAAGTATTGAAGAAGTAGCCCTTTTAAATCAGTCAAAATTTAATTCTTCCTTTTGAAAAATATTGTGAAAAATACTTTAAACGAAAAAAAGAATGTATTGAAAAGTAAAATTAGTTTGTACTTTTTCTGTATATAAATAACTGCGCCAAAGACTGCATCTAACAAGAAAATGATCAGAGTTGAAATTTTTTTCTTAAATCTCATAATTTCCCTACTGAGATTCCATTGGATGACTATTAATTTGCCAAAACATTATTTGCCAATGGCGGCCCGTTTAGAAAAAAATCATCTTTTTTCAAAAATTTTTTATGGATTGGAATGTTTGTTTATTAAATTCTCATGTGAAATTATGTAAATATAACCTTTTTCTACCAGAAAAGACGAATTTACAACCAAAGAAATGAATTATCAACTAAAATGTTGAATCTTGAAACGAAAAAATGAACTTTCAACAAACGTGTTCAAATTTCAACGAAGTAGTTAAATTTCCAACCAAGAAAAATCATTTTCTACCAGGAATACGAATTTTCAACAAAATACATGAATTTGCAACCAAATAGTTCAATATTCAACCAAAAAAGTTAAATTGTTGACCAAGAAATGAATTTTTAACAAAGTAGTTCAACTTTCAAACCAAAACAGTTTAATTTTCAATCAGACAGTTGAATTTTTGACCAAAATAGATGATTAGAAGAAATTTCTACCAAAAGTGATGAAGTTTCAAAATAAAAAGACGAAATTCAACAAAACAGTTGAATTTTCAACCAAGAAAGATTTTTCAGTCAAGAAAGAGAAACGATTTCGACAAAATTTTCGAAGTTTCAAGACAAAAAGACGAATTTTCAACCGAAGAAGAAAATTTCCAACCAAATAGGATGATTAGAATCAATCTCTAACAAAAGCGATAAGGTTTCAAACGAAAAAGGCAAAACTAAAAAAAAAGCTGAATTTTTAATCAAGAAAGATTTTTTAGTCCAGAAAAAATTGTTGTAGGTTCATGTTAAAAATACTAATTTTCTACAAAACAGTTACATCTTCAACCCAAAAATATGAATTTTCAACAGGAAATTTTTTTATATTTTTTTAAATTTATCAAATTTATTTTTTTTTAATTTCATTTTTTAAAATTTTCATTTTATGGATTGAAATGTTTACTTATTAAATTTTTCCGTAAAATACGTAGATATAAAATTCTTAACACTTGTTTTTAGTATAAAATTCGCTTTTTCCTTGAAATTTCAACTGCTGAAAATCCAACAATGAAAAATCAAGGAAAATTTAAAATTGAATTTTAGACAGTTTAATTTCAATTGATGAAAATCGAAGAAGAATCAACACATGAACTTTCAACAAAAAATACGAATTCTTAATGAAAACAATGATGACCTTTTTACAGAACTGTTAAATTTTCAACAAAATGATTGAACTCTCAACCAAATAATAAGATTTTTTAGTTTTAACCAAAACAGATGAATTTTCAAACCAAAAAGACGAAATTCAACTAAAATTATGAATATTCAACCAAAAAATTGAATTGTTAACCTCTGAAAATTCAAGAAAAAAACGGCGTCCCGTTTTCGAAAAAAAGCGACTTTTTTCCAAATTTTTATTTTATATATTGAAATGTTTATTTATTAAATGTTCATGTAAAGTTATGTAAATATAAAGTTTTTAACACTTGTTTTGAATAAGAAATTCACTTTCTTCTCTAATTTTCAACTGTCGCAAATGTAACTGTTAAAAATCGAAGCAAATTTAAAATTGAAATTCAAACAGTTGGATTTTGAATTAAATAGGATATCAAAGAATTAAAAATATTAACCTAAGATATTTGAAATCCTTTGAAATCCCTTCAAATGATTGAAATCTTTCAAAAATAAAATATCAACCTTAAATATTTAAATCCATTAAAATCCCTTCAAATGATTGAAGGTTACTAAAAATTCATTTCTTTTTTCTAATAATTTTTATCCCCATCCTAATTAATTAAAATTCAGCTGTTGAAAATTCAATTTTCAATTTTCAACAGTTGAATTTTGTATTGAAAACAAGTGATAAAAATTTTATCTTCACATAATTATGCATGAGAATTTAATTAATAAACACTTAATCTATAAGAAAAAATGTTTGAAAAAAGCAACTATTTGAAAAAGTTGTCCAATAGCAACGCAAAGGTTTAAAAATTGATTGAATTTGTTATAAAAAAATTAATTATTAAAATGGTTTCGTAGGGATTGACAGCGATTCGTCACTTTATTCGCACTAAATTTGAACAATTTATAGACAAAAAGAGTTTTTAGTTGAATTAACGAAAGTTCATAAATAATTTCTTACTTTATATGCAAGTTTTACGAACAATTATTCATATCTGGTATTTATGTTGGAATAAATAAAGTATTTTCTTCGAATTCGATCATACATTAACTGTAAATGAAACATAAGTATCATATTTGAACATTCAATAAAAATTTATAATTGTTCAAGCAATATTAATTAACAAATGCACTATTTCGCTATTTTTGAACGTACAAACCTGGTTCTTTCGACGCGATCAACTGGAGATAACTAACTTATAAACGTTTAAAGACATTTCAATGAATGGTATATGGGGGTCGCTTAAATAGGGGTTTTCTTCGTAATATCTCCACATGTGAAATACCTGTTAAAATCTTATATTATATGCCGTGTAGGGCTACGATAATTGAATTATTAGTAACAATAAAGATAGTGGTTCGTTTTCGAATTATCTGAAAAAAGTTTGAAAAATTTCTATTATATATTATATATATTATATATTAATTAAATAAAAAATTGATGTTCGCAATAAATATTGTTTATTTTCATTAAAATTTCCTTAAAAATTTAGAAGTTACTTATTCGCAGTTGATTGCGTCGAGAGAACCAAGTTTGTGCGTCCAAAAGCATAACTGCAAAAGACATTATCAACATACTAGCAGTTGACACTGCTGGAAAAAATGAAGCTTATCAACCAAAAAAAGAACAAAAAATACATTCGTTGATCAAATTTGTTTAATTAATGTACAATTATTGTTCAACTGCGGATCATCATAACAATAGACTATCTCTGAGATTTTTGGAGTTGATTCTGCTGAAAAAACAAAATTTCTATATTGAAAAGTGCTCAAATTATTAATTTGTTAACTAAAATGATTAAACACTCACATTGTTGCCTGAGTAAAAAGTATAAGAGCAAGATACATTGGCAACCTACTAGTAATTCATTTTGATGGAAAAACGAAGATTATCTATTGAAAAATTGCCAAACAATACCTTTGTTTATTAAATTATTTTAAACAATATACAGTATTGTCTGACGGCAAATTATCATAGCAAAAGGCCATTGGTGAAAGATGTATAGTAAATTCTGCTACAAAAACGAATCTCATTTATTGAAAAACAGTCAAGGAATGCATTTGTTTATTAAGTTTGTTTAACCAATACATAATTATCCAACTGCGAATTCTCAAAGCAAAGGACCATTTCTGAAATGTTTGTAGTTGATTCTGTTGAAGAAACGAAATTTCTTCATTGAAAAATGCTCAAATAATTAATTGTTAACTAAATTTGCTTAAACAATAGAGAATTGTTGCCTGAGTGTAAAGTATAATAGCAAGACACATTGGCAACCTACTGGTTATTGATTTTGCTGAAAAAAAAAAGCTTATCTATCCAAAAATTTCCAAACAATACCTTTGTTTATTAAATTTGTTTGAACAATATACACTATTGTCAGACTGCAAATTATCACAGCAAAAGGCCATTGATGAAATATTTATAGCAGATTCTGCTAATAAAACGAATCTAATTCATTGAAAAACAGCCAAGCGACGCATTTGTTTATTAAATTTGATTGAACAATGCATAATAATTATCTGACTGCGAATTCTCAAAGCAAAAGACCATTTCTGAAATGTTTGTTGTTGATTCTGTTGAAAAAACGAAATTTCTTCTTTGAAAAATGCTGAAATAATTAATTTGTTAACTAAATTTGCTTAAAAAATAAACAGTTGTTGCCAAAGTGTAAAGTATAATAGCAAGACACATTGGCAACCTACTAGTTATTGATTTTGCTGAAAAAACGAAGCTTGTCTATTGAAAAATTGCCAAACAATACCTCTGTTTATTAAATTTGTTTAAGCAATATACAATATTGTCCGACTGCAAATTATGATAGCAAAAGGCCGTTGATGAAATATTTATAGTAGATTCTGCGAAAAAAACGAAACTAATTCATTGAAAAACAGCCAAGCAATGCATTCGTTTATTAAATTTGTTTAAACAATACATAATAATTATCTAACTGCACATTCTCAAAACAAAGGACCATTCCTGAGATGTTTCTAGTTGATTCTGTTGAATAAACAGAATTTCTTCGTTGTAAATGCTCAAATAATTAATTTGTTAACTTAATTTGCTTAAACAATAAACAATTGTTGCCTAAGTGAAAAGTATAATAGCAAAACACTTTGGCAACCTACTAGTTATTGATTTTGCTGAAAAATTTTCAAAGCACAGGACCATTTCTGAAATGCTTGTGGTTGATTTTGTTGAAAAAACGAAATTTCTCTATTGAAGAATGTTCAAATAATTAATTTGTTAACTAAATTTGCTTAAACAACGAATAATTGTTGCCAAAGGGTAAAGTATAATAGCAAGACACATTGGCAACCTACTAGTTATTGATTCTGATAAAAAAACGAAACGTGTCTACTCAAAAATGGCCAAATAATGCATTTGTTTATTAAATTTGTTCGAATAATACACGATTGTTGTAGTGCAAACTATCATAGCAGAAGGTCATTGGTAAAATATTAATAGCTAATTCTGCTGAAAGAGATAAATCTATCTGATTAAAAATGCCTTAATTTTGCATTTGTTTATTAAATTGTTATAAACAATTAAGAATTGATGTTTAACGTCTTCTACTTCAAAGTTAACATTATTTTATTTCCATTTTCTCCTGAAAATATTGGTTTAGTGCATTTAAATGTGGCAAATAAAGAAAATATAACTTTTGTTTACTAATTTGTTTATGACAATTTACGTTTTTGTTTTATTAATTTATAACTGCTGGACCTCATTGTTAATGAGTTTTGGCCGTGATGCGGACTATTTTCGGTAAAATAATTTTTTTTTTACTAAATGGCAGTCTTGAAAATTAAAAAAAAATTTCATTTTGTTTATTAAATAAAGAATTTTTGAGAAATTTTTTCAAAAATGTCCTCCATTGTAATGATGCGGAATTTAATACACTTTAGTTTTTAATAATGAATTTAATACACTTTAGTTCAAAACGAATAAGTAGTTTAGTCTGAAAGTTGATTTGTCCACATACACTTTTTTTGCTCCACTGTGCAACGAGTCATGTCTTTTTCAGGATTTAACGATCGATTCAGGTTCCTAACTTTCTCCCCCGATACAGAACTTTCCGATGACCCTCCGTATTTACGGAAAAAGGGGGAACAGAAAACTTCACTTGAATGGGGCAGTGGGCACGGGGCACACAATTGCATGTGGCAGTCGTACGAATGCAGGCTTGTAATTAGATAACAGAAAATGAGAAGGGAGAATGCGAGCGAGGTGCGCAAACTGAGAGACTAACAATAAGTAAGATGAGAAAAAAAGAGAGAACGGAAGAGTGGAATTGCTAGAGTAAACAGTTCAGGATTTGCGGCCTCACTGTCCTCAGTCGTCGTAATACCGCACGCAAGAACATTTTAAACGCTGCTTTTTACTTTAAAAAAAATATACATTTCAAGAAATTTTGCCATAAAATTATAGTGTTGACTCTTCAATTTATGGTGTTACCAGCAATTATTAATTGTGGGAAACTGTTTATGCAACAAGTGTATGTATATTGTGATGAAGACCGCAGTCTGAAAGATCGAAATGAAGGAAATGCAGTACGAGGTGCATACCAGTACGAACTGAATAATGGGAAAAAGTGACTGGGTTTTGAAGAAAAAGTTCTTTAGCATTTTTTATGAGTAGCAATATTGAAAACGAGCTTTATTATCAGCCGTTTTACCACTTACTTGCTATTTTTGAATTGAAAAATTGAAAAATGTGTTTTTGACTCTTGGCTTCAAAACTGTCTAAAGATGAATTATCTTAATATGCGTCGAAAATATATTTTACGTGTTTTTATAAGAAGTGTCATTCAGTACGAGGTGAATAAATTTTTGACAGGTCAGACTTGGGTATCGAAGTAATTTTTATGTTTTTAGATTGCGAGCACAAGCGAGTAAGTTACTACCAACCAAACAACTTTTAAAAACTGCTTCAAAGTAGTTTGGGCGCATTCATTATATGATGTATCTTTAATTTTGATCGTTTTATGAACACTGTGCTTCCTCATAGAAGATTGTTATGTATTTATTGTTGATTTAGGTATAAGTATAATTATAAATAAATAAGCCCTTGACAAGAATCTGGTTGATATATTTTCATTTATTAGAATAAAAGATTTTTATGATAAAATTTGCTATTTTAATGATAACAATGCCATCACATGAATAATATTAGCTATTTTTCCTATATTTTATACTTTTTTAACACGCTACAATTTTATTCATATTGTACTGTTCTGGTACGAAGTGAATATTAACATTTTAAGCCTTTTCCATAAGTTTTTGAATTACATTGTGTATAAATTCACGAAACATAACCAAAAACTGTCATTTAAAAACATTGTTTCATTTATACAGTGATTATTTTTCAATACGTTATAAAAATTGTACGAGCTCAAAATTATGTCGTATTTATCATGCAACCATGACAGTCATTGCTACCAAGTATCATAGACATGAAAACTACTAATAATTTTATTTAGTTGTGTTGATCAAAGTTATGAACATGTTCATTTATTTAAATGCACTTTTGTTGGTAGCACTCACTTTTTTGTACTCGCGACCTAAAAGAAAAAAAATACTTTGTCTCTGATACACAAGCCTCACCTATCAATAATTTAATCAGCCCGTACTGAATGACGCTTCTCATCAGAATACGTAAAATGTATTTTCGATGAAACTTAATAGAATTAATCATCAGACAGTTTTTAAGCTAAGACTCTGGCGAATCGAAGGAACCAGTGAAAGAATAGTGAAAGTAATTTGATTCCTTAAAAAATGATAATCTGTAAGCGGACAAAATTGTCATCGCCATGTAAGAAACGCATTTTTCAATTTTCCAATTATGGAACAGCAAGTAAGTGGTAAAAAGGCTGATTATAAACCTCATTTTGAATATTTCTACTCATAAAAAATACTACAAAACTTTTTCTTGAAAACCTAGTCACTTTTTCCCATTATTCAGTTCGTACTGGTATCCACCTCGTACAGGTTTACCCTACCTAAAAATACTAATCCATTCAATTCAAATTTCAGAAATTAAATTCAGAATAAATCGAAATTTAAATTCTTCTTTGACGTGCAACATTAACTTGTCAGAATAATTGTAAAAAAATTGTCTTGCAACAAATTATTAAATGCTAAGAACAAATGATTGTGCCCGCATACTGAATGGAAGTCATAATTGGTTATATTTCTTAGGTATTATGCATACAATTATACTTAGTTATTGATTTCACGAATTTAACAATTTCCTAAATAATATTCAATAAAAAATGTAACGAATAGAATTGTAAAGAATCTTTATAGGCTTCTTTTCTAAAATTCTTTACAATTATCAATCGGCCTTTTTTTACCTATTTTATGAGTCAAAGATTCAATAATTTTGAGCTTGGATGTACACTTAGAACATTCTTGAAATATCGTTAAATATTTAATTCTTCAATTTGAAAATGTGAAAATTTTCACCGTCTTAAAAATTCTTTAATTTTACAGTATAGACCCATTATTATAAAAAACATTGCTTTGAATTTTTGAAGTTGGAAAGATTTTATATTATAATTTGAGAGTGTCTTGAATCGGTTATTGTTTAATGTTTAGTTTTGATATTCTTAAATTTGTAATGACTTTCTCTTTCTATTTGCCACTGCTGAATTTTGAATCTGTCAAATTTTCCAAAATTTCCAATTTGACACTTTTTTCTAATTTGGAACGTTTTTAAGCACCTTCTTCTTGGAATTGGTCATTTTTTAATAAATTTTATTGGAAACCACATTTTCAAGTTTAGTATTAATTCTCAATGCTTTTAAGCTAAAATGGGCAAATATGAATCTATGTGTATTTTTAATGTTTGAATGTTCCATATCTCAAACAGTTAAATGTTGAAAGTTGCCAATTGAAGATTGTTCAATTTCAAATTCTTACACTGAAAATTTGAAAAACAAAGAATTTGGAGAGTTTCATTGGGTTATTTTTGCCTTTTAATTGCTTTCGGTTAACAATTATTCAATTTTAAAGGATCTCAGCTTTAAGTGCCTGAATATTGAACAGTTCAATTCCAATTTCGGAAAATTGTGTTTATTGAAAATGTTAAAAATGGCATACTTCGAGTAACTCAGGACATGCTCAAAGCATTTAGATAAAGAAATTCGTTTTGTTTTCATTTTATTTTTTTTGTTTTTACCTTTTTTATCTCACAAAGAGATGGTCACAGTTGTTTTTCTTTAATCCAATCAATTCCCTACAGAGAGTCCATTGGATGAGTAGTAATTTTTCAAAACATTCTTCGCCAATAACGAGTCGTCTAAAAAAAATTGGCATTAAAAAAAAGATTTATGTATTCAAATGTTTATTTATTAAATTCCCATGTAAAATTTTGTGAAATTATGTAATTATAAGATTTTTAAATACTTTTTTTCAACACAAAATTCGCTTTTTCAAATATTTACCTTTTTTCTAAGCACTTAATTTTTCTAGGAAAATTATTAATTTCTTCGCATATTTTATTGTTTATATTTTCAAATGAGAGTGTGCAAGTGGTGTTTTGAACGAATTATTCATTCTAGAATGTATTTTTATAGGCAAACATTTCAAATTATTTCTACTTACTTCAATGGATTTTTACGATTTCCAAAGCTTTGAACTGATTTAAGGGATTTCGAAAAATACCTAGAGAACTCAAGGAAATAAATAAATTTTATTTCAAGAGATAGAAAAAATTTCCAGAGATTTTAAAGAATTTTGTAGGATTTCCAAAGATTTCAAGGAATTTCAAAGAATGTCACCAAATTTAAGGGATTTTATGGGGCCTCTAAGAATTTCAAAGATTTCAGGAGATTAAAAAAATTTCAAGGAATTTATAGAAAACTTTAGGGAATAAATTTAATTTATTTTATTTTAAGTGAATTCTACAGATTTCTAACTATTTCAATGATTTTAAAGATTTCAAGGGATTTCTACAGATTTTAACAGATTTCAAAGATTTCAACGGATTTTCAAATATTTCAAAATATATCAGGGGATTTCAAGACATTCCTTTAATATTTTTCTATGATTTATGTCAGTGCTGATTATACTATAATCGTTAAAAATTCAACTATTGAAACTTCAATTTTCTTCAGTTTTCAACAGTAGAGTTTTGTATTTAAAATGTTATATTCACATAATTATACATGAGACTCTGATAAATAAACATTTAAATTCATTTAAAAAATTTGAAAAAACCTTTTTTCGAAAAAGGGTCGCCATTGGCGATGTCTTGGGAAATTAGTAGTCCTCCAATGGGCTCTCAGTAAGGATTTTATGAGATTTATGAGATTGAAAAATGTCTTTTTGTTTCACAAAAAAGTGAAACACTGCCCTTAAAAAGGTTCTAAGAATAAAATGATAAAAATCAAGAATTTCGGCCATAAAAAACCACTTTTTTCCCTGATAATGCAGTTTCTAAAGTTCATAGTTTTGGAGAAAAATTGAAAAATGCCTCTATCTTGATATACAAGTGAAATACTGTCAATAAAAAGGCTTCAAGATAAAAAAAAGTTAACCACTTGAAATGTTAGCCGCAAAAAATAAAACTTTTTTCCTCAATAATGTAGTCCCCAAACTTCACAGTTTTATTTTCTTTGTTATTTTTCAATAACTACTTGAAGACATGAGGATGACAACTGGATAAGGACCAGTTTTTCGAAATTCTGTATTAAAAGATTTTAAGTAATTTAGAATACTATTTATCGATACATATTAGGAATATGTAAGAACCATTTCTGTTTTCACTAAAAAAAAATGAATTTTAAAATTATGAGAATGATAACTGAAAAAGGACCATTCGGTTTTTTCGCCCTTGAACACAGAAAAAATTGGTTCCTAAGCTTTACACACCTTAACGAAGGTCGAGTGTTGCACCTTTAATCAAAAGTAGTTCTATATTTTTTTCACATAAAAGTACTATATTTATATGAGCAGAATTTTAAAATTATGAAATAATTTATGAAGACAAGCTTTTTTAATTTCTTGAGTGGTATTATTGTTTTAAAAATGCAAAAAGTTTGTAATTTGGCTCGTGATCGCAGTCGCGTTTCAATATTTGGGTTAAATCTCAAAATGACAGATACGAGTACACATGAGAGACGAAAAAACGGTCAATTTTGTCGAAAACGTGAATTGGAGTGGAAACAAAGACTTGCTGAAGCTAATAAGAGAAAAAAGAAAAGTAATATGAAAATTGAATCTATCAGATCATCAGTTGTCGGTCAAACAATTTTGGACATTTCGAAGGTGGCTGAGGACATTTGGTCAAAAATTAGACATTACGGTGGTTCAAAATCTCTTGATTATAGAGTTTTTGCAGCAGTATGCCAAAAAGATATTAGTACATTTTTTATTGATAAAGTAAGCGCTAAGTTGCAATTATCACCTTCGCGAAATAAGTCTATGAAATTAAGGTAAAAAAAGAATGAAATGCGAAAACTGAAAAGTGAAATTATTAAAACCTAAAATCCCAAGGCAAGACGTCGTACTCCGTTCTTGTAGCAACAAACGAAAATTTCAGGGAAGGAGAACAAAGAAGGAATTCCGTATAAAACGGGTGTTGAATTCGAAGATGGGATAGACACTTTACATTATCCTGATCGGAATTCGGACAGCGTTACGGATAAAGAAAATGTTCAAGTAGCTTTTTTCTCGAAACCATATGACTTGCAAAGACAGACGAAGTGGTACAGATTACAGTGGAGTTTAAATCTCAAGTGCTTACATAACGTCACTTCGAAAATTTACACAAAAGGCCTTAGAGATTACGGTATTAGAAGTACACGACGGACGAATGTATCTGAATTAGAGTCCGTTTCTACAGTATCTCCAAGGGAAGCTCTCAGTAGTTTTCTCTCGTTCTTGAGCTTGATTAGTCCAAAAGTTGTATTAGCAGCACATGATGGTTTGAGATTTTATTCGCCCATGATTCTGCGATTTGTAGAAAATTGTGATATGTGTGAGGAATTTGCATCCGTTGTTTGTGGATTTACAGACACAATACCCTTATTCAAGTCAAAATTTACAGAACGGAAACGTGACAAGAAAAGTTTTTCACAAACTCCTCTTGCTACAGACTATCTTGGACGTAATGCAGCAGAGGGAGGACACAATGCTCTAGTTGATGTTTCTATTCTGGAACAGCCCATTGATAAAATAAGCATCTCACATACAGAATTAGTGATCTGATTACTATAAAATCGGCAGCAAAAAAAAGCAGCACAGTCTAAAATCATGAAGAGCACATTAGACGTTCTCGAAACCCAAAGATCCTTCGATAGAAATGGCTGCTAACATGATTCGAAAAATTAGTAATGCCATCACTATAAAATTGGCAACAACAAAAACAGCAGCACAGTCCAAGATCATGAAGAGGACATTAGACGTTCTCATAGAAACTAAAAAAGATCCTTCGATAGGAATTTCTGCTAACATGAGTTCGAAAATCGCGAAGACTAGAATAACGTTGGAACAACTCAAACATATGCTTCCTCGTCTAGAGGGACAAAAGTTTAAAAAATTTTTTTAGGACAATATGGGATCAAACAAAGGTGCCCGAGTAACCTCAAGCCAAAAAATTATATTAGCACTCGCAGAAAAAGTGAAGAAATTGTAATATCTATTATTTTATCCATAAGTTATTATATCAATATAAATAAAATAAAGACACTTTCTCATTTAAATTTATATTTGAAAACCAATCACAGAAAACTTTTTTGTTCATCCTATGAAGTTTCATTTTCATTCATTAATCAGTTGTCCTTCTCATGCCTTCAATTATTACAATTTTTAAAATTTTATGATTTCAGATGACCCAAATTCATGAAGAAGAGTCCAAAAAGTTTCTTCACGTGGAAAATTACCATAGACCAACTTGAAAACTGAACTCAGATCGTAAATGCAGAACTTGTCAAAGCCTCAATTTCTCGAACCTACGATGCTGACGTCGAAACCGGTGCAAAATCAACTAACTTTAAGTAAGAGCAATTAACGTCTAATTAGCCAGACGATCAATGACGGCAGCTGAGAGGCACGCTCCTTTGACATCGAATACAAAGTGGTTCTCCAACAACTAAGCCGACTCTCTATTATAGTCTCAATACAAATATCAAGAAATTCTACAAACCAAAGAAATCTTTAAATAATAATTGGATCTCAAGTAATGAAAAGAACTAAGTTTCACCCAGTGTGCTAGATTCTCTTGATGTTAACTGTGGAGTTGTTTAAAAAAAATTGAATTAAAAGAAACGACACTAGCAAAAAAACGTAATGGAGGAAAGACAATCGGCGATCATCTCCGAAACAGGAACGAAATCACCATCTCCAGTTCCAGGTTCATCGAATACCTTGAATGCAATGCAACCACCAATTCTGACTGTCACATCTGGTCGTATTTTACGTTCTCCAAGTCACGAAAGTGTCACGACCGATTTATCCTTGTTCAGTGTTTCTTCAATAGCCAGTGATGCCAAATGCGGTAATCGACTGGTCACCTTTAAGTCATACAGCGATGTGCAACTTTCAGACAGAGACCCTTCACCCAATCCAGACTCTCGTCAAATCCAGGGCAACAGGTGAGATTGTATTTACAGGGTGTCTACTAATTTTCGCCCCCGAAATTTCCGGTTGTTCCTGGTTGTAAATATCAAATTTCCTCTTACGGGCTGTCCATAAACTGCGTTACCAATTTTAAGCTATTTTTTACCTGCCCTTCCCCTCCTGATAAGTGTAGTTTAGCCCCTTCCCCCCACAGTAACGTAGCCGTTGGCTAAACACGGATTTCACGTTTGAGGAGTAAACTGCCATAAATGTATGAGTCCATTTTTCGTTT